>CM076578.1:1929585481-1929729265 GCA_034641835.2 Pinus albicaulis | reverse complement strand
TTCTATGTCGCTATTGTACTCTTGGCCTCAGATCAAACCATCCTCTTTGTTGTCACTTTGTAATTTGTGAGATTGGCAGGAACAAACGACAGAGGACATCATCAAACCACTTTGGAGTCCATGACCTAGCCTTCCTAAACTCAGAGAGGGCTCTCTTTGTTTTTATGATTTAACTTGATGATTATAAGTGCTGATATTAGGCTAGTCACAGTGATGGGGGTTGTTTGTTTAATTGATGGTGTCGTTGGACAAATAGGGCTGCAGGGACTAATCCATTGGGTTATGGAGTCAAAAGGCTGGAATGGCACATCAACATTCAAGAGCATCAGAGGGAAACCTAACTCTATTAAATGGATTTTAAGAGCTGTATGAATTATTAGGTGAAAAAAAGAGTGAGGTTCAGTAGTGACTAAAGATCAGTTAAGAATTTTTAATCAGACTTCAACATAAAACATGCATATAGTAAATGTAGACAGAATTAAGGTGATTTGACAACAAACCTTAGTCTAAAATTTCTAATTTACAATTAGATGAACACATGCACAACAGAGAAAACAATAGAAACATTTAAACAGAGAAGTAGCTATTTAGACACAGCTCAGGAATCCTGTAAACGGTCTTTGATTATTGATGTCCAGCTCCAAAATTATAGTGTTCCAATATAGTATTTTTTACAATGCAGGGGCTAGCAATATCCAAACCTTGATCATGGAAATTCTAATAGTATTTAACTAAAAACTAAGTCATCTGCCCTAATCTACTTTGGAAAAATACACTAATTACAAACAAACTGAAATTAGACAAGTGTGACCATGCAAGGTCTAAATAAAGAAAATCTTTGACAAACACTGCCTGTAGAATTTATTATGTTAACTCTTCATGAATGAAAAAATCAGGCGGATTTTCGTGAATCAACAAAGTGGCTTGGAGGTGGCTAATATAGTTGCGAAGAGAGAACTATGGGTGGCATTTGACATCTGGCTCTCCTTTTCGGTCATCGTTGCTGGATCATTAAAGAGGATGCGATGCTAGCACTGCGAAATAATAGATGGCTGTGCTGATGTATCTACCATGCCTTTTCAATCCTGGGACATACACAACATATTCCACTCTTTTTTTTTGGGAATCCTCATGCCTATGACCTGTCAGTATACTTCATCCACCTCTGTGTATTTGTTGAAAGTAGGCCTGGTTGGAAAAACATGCTTCAGCTCATGAAGAATAAAGATGTCATTGCTTAAGAGTTCCAAAACAACTTTCACGGTCATATTTCCATTGATGCTAGTGAATTTGGTGGTATCCTTAACTATTTTTTTGAGTTTGGTTATATAATATCCCCTTTGGACCAACTTGTTATTAATTACATATAGTGAGGGAAAACCTTTTTCCACCAGGGGTTCAATCTTGTTCAGGAATCTGCTGATGGCCAAGTCCAACTCATGACACTTATCCTCTAATTTCCTTACTAAATTCTTCTTAATCAGGACCTTTTTTACTTCTTATATGGTTGTTGTTTTGTCTTGTACATCTAGTTCTTCAAGCTCATAGCTGGTTTTTGAGTTCAAGAATTGTATGATTCTAGGGGCTATGATTGGCATATTTCCTAATTCTTGATTTTCTCTTTCAGTAGGTGTTAGGGTCCTATAATAATAGGGTTCATAAATTTTGAATTGACTATGATAGCCTTGTAAATATGTACATACATTGATTTATGCAAGTTGTTTTCCAATATTTTGAAAAAATTAAAAAATAATTAAAAAAAATAAAAAAGAGGGTAAAAAGTCCTAAAAGAAAAATCAAAGGACATAGAAAATATAGATCCCAAAAGAAAAAAAAGATTTAAAAAAAAAACCTGAAAGTGAGCAAGTCCAAATGCCACTACTTTTAATTTTACTGCAAGAATAATGATTATGTACAGAGTGTCAATAAATTCCATAATCCATGATCAGTTAAACAATTTAATCTTAATTTTTCATGTTTTCAATTTCATGTTTTAGATAGAGAATAAAGATTTTTCAAACAGTTTAAACTTGACAAATCAGTAGATAGGTAGAGAATAATGAGGAGCTCAACAGTTTAATCTGATTGCTTGGATGAAATAAGGTAGACTTAGATAGTTTTATGCTTTGAAAGAAAAATGTTTTAAGGTTGCAATCCTAAATTCACCTACAAAAATGAAGAGAAAATGTTAGAAATAAAGATGGGTAGGTAAAAAGCAGTTGAGAAAGCATATAATAAAGCATCATTTGGAAAAAATCACTAATTTCCCCTCCCTTACAAGTATTCAGTATTCTAAACTATCATTCAAAAATGCTCAAAGCATTTCTTTGACTTTTGTTGGGACCAGACCCAAGGCTCAATAACTGGTTAGTTAAAAATATTGAGTTCCTACATTAAACCCACATTGATCAGCATTTACCCTTAATTCATACATTAAAACACCTTTTTTCTAAGTTAAGACACATTCTTACTTAGTAAAATTGAAACCCTAAAATAATTAACTTCATTCCCTTCAAAAATCATTCATAAACCCTCAAAATGCATTTATTCTAAGTATAAGAGAAGTAATATAACAAAGTTGAGCAATGCTTTATGTTTTATACTTTACTTAGAGATAACATGTGTTTTGTTTTCTTTTACTATCACTTTATTCATATTAACACCTAACTTATTGTATTAAATCCCTAACTACACCCTCCTGTATGTTATTAATACCCTTATATTAAAATAAACCCCCAAAAACCAACTATTTTAAACCTTAGACCAAAGTTAAATATCCCCATGTGTGTAAAATAAAAACCATGCCCTAAAAACCCTTTGGTCTAAACCTATCTCTATTGAAATAAATCTTGCCCCCTGTAGTTTTAAACAACCATTCACCGTTGTAAAACTGTATAATAAACGTGCGCACATATGAGAAATTAAAATATTTCATAGTGCTTTAAATTAAACCATTCTCGCCGCATAAACTTACCCCTCAGATATATCATAAAACTAAGGTTTAAACGCATTTTAACGTTTATTTCTAAAAAAGGTTTTAATCCATTGTCACATATACAAAAATCCTTCCTCCACTCCCATTTCGGCGCATCTCCCAAACAAACCTAGACCGTTCGCTTTCAAAGCCCAGATCCTATGGTGGAAATTCAATATTGCACATAAAATTTGCGCAGTTGTCCCCATGCCAAAGCTGTGTGAAATGATTGGTTTCGCATTTCTCTATCTCCTCCAAGTGCCCTTCAATTATTGGATCGCGTGGGTTAATCCCAATACTGCTTACCACCCAAGAGTCGCGTGATAACTACTATGGTTTCGATTCATTGAACCCCGAAACCACCCTTCCCGCTGATGTGACCAAAATTCAATACCAAAGTGATATAAAAAAAATCATATTAAACCCTTCATTCATTCCTTTATCTTCTGCGTATTAACCTAAGCCCAATGCAAAGCTTCCCCGACTGTAAAAACACCCCTTTTAAGCCTTTTTCTACCATTTCTGCGCCCGAAACCTACAAAATTTACCCTGTAACTTTTGAATATTGTCGAGGAGCTGCACATTGCTCTAGAAAAGCTACAGAAGCCATCAACTCATTCAAAAAAACTCTGAAACTCTTCCAAAGCCAAATACCTGCATACAAAAGGTATTTTTCTGAAATTTGAACCAACAAATGATTTGAAAGATATTTTAAGAACAAAAGCATACTTAGAATTTAAAAATCGATTAAAAGGAACTGCCAAAAAAACCCAAAAACAGGATAGAGCCTGTCAAATTTTTCCCAAAAACCCTGTTTTCATAGCTGTGCACTATTTTGAAGAAATTTGTGCATTTTTCACAGTTTAATGATCTATTTCAAGATATGAAACAAGCCAGAAAACCTCTGTAGGTGCCCTAAGCCTCTATAACCCTTTTCAAAAGAATTTCAGCCCAATTTCTCATTAAAAATACTCAGCAAACCCTTGTTTCTATTTAAACCAGTCAAAAGCTGCCAAACCTCTTTTCACAGATTTAATTTGGAAATAAAGCCGAAAGAAAAAGCCAAACTTTGCCAAATTTGTCCAAAAGATCCTCTGCTAAAGAAAATTACTCCTGCAAACTGTTTAAATTTGTAGAAGTAGCCCAAAATGCCTAAGAAGTAGAGTACAAGCAAGCCTGAAGCTTCCAAAGTACCTAAACCAACCCCTGCTATCACTTCTAAGACTGCCATAGTGGTAAATCCTCTTCAACCACCTATTTTTGATGTTAAACATATCCCAATAGCTAATACTGATTACAAGATAACAAATACCATTTTTGAATTTAACTTGCTAGATATCCATAACTGGTGTTTTGAAAAGTCTCTAGATAAGGAAGAAGAAATCCATATTTGGGAATCGAATTTTCCCAAATATGTTGTCCCATTAACTCACCCATGCCAAGAAGTTATTAGATTATGTCAGAAGTATTATGTGCCTAATCGAAGATCCATAATCAATGCTAATAAAGAAGTACTTTTTACTATCACTGCTAAATCTATCACTCAAATGTTACAACCTCATCGTGACCCCCAAGTAGTCCCTTTATCCATATAGGTCTTAACCCAGCTGTATATTGGTCTAGATTTTCCCAAGAGATTCATGATTTTTCAGAAATTCATGCCCTCACATGTAGAAATTCCTAAACTAAATCCCTCATATTCTATGCTAAATTCCCAGAAGGATCAAGACATGTTAGTTCCATTCTCTCCCTCATCCTTGGATATTTTAGTGATGAGCATACTGATGAATCCATCTTGGGATTCTTATCCACTTTTACCCCAGGACAACTCCCATCAGTAATTTTTGACTATGATGGTTTCATTGCAGATAATATCTATTATCAATTGATCAATTTTCCAATTGAAGGAGTATTTAGATATACTTCCTTCCTTTTCCATCTGTTTCTATATTTCCAATCAGATAAATTTCCAGTTTTTCTTCAAAAACTTGACATAGAGGGAAATCCTCTATCTATCATTTTTTGGATTACATTTCTTAGAAAAGAATGTACAGATTCTAGTTATTCACAATTTTCAGAGTTATTCCTACATCTAGTGATCACTATGTTAACAAAAGCAGAGCAACCAAGAATTAATGAAGAAATGAAAAAGGTATTGCAGTTTTCAGAACAGAGTAAGGTTGGTGACCGATATTTGTATGAGAAGCATACTGAAATCAGAGTCTTTGGGTCAAACTTGTTACCTTACAAGTTACCCAAGCATGTTTCAATGAGGATCTTTTCCTTGGAGTATATCAGGCAGATCCTAAATTCTGATTCTATTAATTTTATGGCAGCTAAAAAGAAAACTCAATTCAAATTAAAGAATCAGATATGGCCATTCATCTGCAATAACAAAGATGTAGAGAAAGAGGTAGCTAAGCAGCTATTGGAATATAAATTTGAAGAAAGTTTTCCATGGAATTATGATCCACAAGGGATCCTGAGTAAACTGAGGGTCAAATGCAAATTAACCCCCTTCATCCATGAATCAAAACCAGAGATAGAACAATTTGCAAATAAAATTGAGTGGATTGAAAATACTTTAACAGATTCAGTAAACCAAAGGGATACTCGTCACACTTTGGAAATTTCCATGCAACCAGAGACATCCACCAAGAGAATCAGGGAAGAAGGAGCATATGTTGCATAAACTACAACTGAAACTAAATTCAAAATAATATATAACAAAAGGCCTAAATTAAGCTCAGTTAGTAAAGAGAAGGTGACAATTGACATAGATGATACAGCTACACTAGAGACAAACGATGATACTGCAACATTCATCATAAATGAATCAGCCACTAACAATCAGAATGAAGATACACAGTTAACGGAAAGACAACAAAGCATGGAGGATTCTTCCTCACAAGCAGCTGAGGAAAAATATTTGGATATTAAAGGAAAATATAAGTAGATCAAACTAAAGAATGAAGAAATAAAAACTGAAATTTACTCTTAGTTTTTGAAACAAAAACCAGGTAACCAAAACATATTCCTGTCAGCATTTGATTATTCAAGAAAAAAACTGATTATGTTAGTATTGCAACCCACAATACCAGTGCCAAAGACAGTTGCTGATTATAAAAGATTGGATCTAGAAGTAGGTACTGACAGTATCCATGAATTAGATCAAATATAATTTCATAGGCAAATCTCAGAGATTTTGTATTCCATAGTTACAAAAAAGGCCATGAGTGTTCAAAAGCTTGAGAACATTATCACTAATATGCAAGATCAGATGAAATTGGATAAAATCTCATTACATGCTAAGGATCTCAGAATCAAATCCTTAGAATAATTGGTAATTAAAGTGGGATATGTTCTTGCAAATGTCAACGCAACAGAGTTATTGTTGAAAAAGAAGAATGAGGACATTGCATCCTTGAGGAAAAAAATTAAGCTTCTTGCAGGTGAACATCCCCAAGCTAAAGAGATCATACAATAACATAATGAAAAAGATGACATGATGAATATCATCTTATGGTTGACAGGACATATTAAGGAGATGGATTTCAGATGGACAAACTTGTCTAAGAAAAGGAAACAATGAAACAACCAGAACCACCTACAATTATTCCCACGGTCAGTACTGCTATGCCTTCAACTCTAGCTGAAGAGTTGGCACCAAAAGTTTCACTGGCAAATGCAGTGCCAGTGATTTCATCCACCACATCAGCTGCTAAGTCATCCTCAACAACAGTTTATCATACAAATGAGGCCAGTAAACTAGTGAAAGATATGGAAGATATGTCTTTAAAAACAAATGAGATTAATAGGTTAACTAATATGGTAGAAAATCTTGAGAATTCAAGTAAATTGTCTTAGATAAATGCCAAAACACATGAGAAAAAGGCCATCGGATTAAATGAACAGCTGAGGAAATTGCAAGATGAGTTAAGCTTAACAGAGCAAATCTCATACATCAAAAACTACCTTTCGAATAATGTCATTGAAGCCATCCATGATGTGTGGCCTTAAATTCAGGTAATTTTTGAACAAAGAGAGTTATTACTAGCAGCATAAGCAGAAATTCAAAAGACACAATGTGAATTGGCTGATAAACCAGAGCAAGCTTTAAGGCTGATCACTTTCCTTAACAGCAAAAATAGACAGGAGTTGGAAGAACTCAAGATTAATGATAGGACTGCAACTATCCTAGAAATTAGGAAAGTTACTACAAAGAAGAATTTAATGAAGGAATTGGAAGAAAAATGTCAGAATATGAATACTGCCATAACTAGGTTCATGGTCAAATTCACAAATTTGAGGCAAAAAGAACTACCTGATCTTATGGTTATTAAGGACAAGCTGATGCCCCATAATGACTATGATAAAAAGGTAAGAGAATTTGCCAAGGAACAAGTAAATAAGCCACAAGGACAAGGCATTCCAACAGGGAAAGTCTTACTGAAAAACTTTGAAGACTTATTTTGTTTACAACATGAGATCAAACATTTGTTTGTCATTAAGCCAACCTTTGCTAGAGATACTGAAGCTGATGAAAACTTCAGGAAATTGAAAATTATACAAATTCATAAAAATGAGGATTGGAAATCCCTCATAGATTTATTGTGAACGATAAAAAATAGACAAATGAAAGAAGAAAAATATGTTTGCTGATTTTACTGCCAAAACAATCCATTTTACAACAACAAACAATTTTGACTAAAGGTTAAAGAGTATCCGAAGTTAAAGAGTATTAGTGAATAAATAATATCATAGAAAGATTATTAGACAAGGCAGATCAGATTCCGAAAAATATCTAAAGCCAGCAAGGAGGACACCAAGGCAGCCAGTTGCATTTTATCCTCAAAGCAGTTTCTATTTCTTTTGGATAGATAGGACAACTTGCTGATTTGTTAAACAAATGTCTCTATTTTATTGTAATGATATTTTTATTTCTCTTAGATAATTCCTAGAAGCATTCTAGGATATTTTGTAGAACATTATGTATAAATACTTCATCTTTAGAAGTATTTTGTGTGGAATAAATTGCTGGAGATTGCTATAGTCATTTGTATTGGACATTGAAGGCTTTTGTGTTTCGAATTTCAAGTAGCAGACTGGATCAATTCAATTGGAATCATACTTCAGGATTCCTCTGATGAGCTATTTGGAGTGAAGTATTTCCTTACTTGTCAATGTTATCTTTCTTAGTTACATGCATCCATATATGTTTGTTCTAAATTTGAGTGTATAACTAGGAGTATTACTACAGGATTTGTTAAAAGCACCCTGTTTTTAACTAGTTATCATTTTTATGTTTTCCTCTGATTTCCAGTGTAGAGAATTCTTAATTGCTCTCCCACTCATTTGACCTCTGCCTACTACTTCCCTTTTCCAGATCAAAGGATTCTTAAGTGCCCTTTATCCCGATCATACCACCTCACAAAAACCATTCTCCAAGGTCTCCAAGGGTTATCTATCTTGCCCTAAATACATTTGACCTTTTGGCCTTGATCCTAGTTCTGTTTGCTTGAATTAGACTCCATAGCCTAATGGAAAAATATATTTCCCATTATCCATACCTTCAAGTTATTTTTCCCACCAAATCCATTAAAACCAAAACCAAAGTTGCTCATTCATAACTAGCCTAACATTTACAAATCAAACAAAGATAAATTTTAAAGAGAGAGCCCTCTATGAACCCTAGGAAGGCTAGATCCTAGAGTTTGAAGTAGGTTTGTGGTTACCTCTATGTTCTTTAACTAAAAACCAAAAATCTCACAACTTTAGAATTACTAGAGTGGTAACATTACTGCCGACCATACTGGGGACTTAACCAATCCTCAATCATAAAACTAGTCTTGAAGGAAAATCATTTTATTCATCCTTTTTACTTTAGGATTACTTTTATAAGTTGTGGCTATTGAAAAATTGTAATTTTGGCTTCTAGGAAAACTTACTATACCAAGTCTAACCTGGATCCTAAACCTGCTGTCATAGTAGATAACCCAGACCTAATTGGAAAAAAGAAAAAACAGTTAGAGAATTTAGAAGCTGAAGTGTCATTAATAATAGTTAATTCATTACCAAAGGAGTTAGTAAGTCTGTAAGATATTGATTTTGATATGAAATTTGAGCATTATTTATTTAGAAGTAAATCTGAAAGTGATTTGAAAACTGCTGTTGTAGACCCTGTTATTATTTCATTATTGAATACAAAACATAAAAATATTACAGCAAATTCTAAATCAAAGAAAGTTCAAGATCAGACTAAAATTGAAGAAATTAATGTTACTATTCTCAAGGATATTGATGAAGCTATTGAATTAACTCAATTTTTAACCTACGCAAACAAACCTCTAGTTTCTCAGTTACATACCATAATAATACCAGCTGAAGATTCATCTCGGTATGCTGTTACATAATATATAGCTTCCACTACCAATTCATCTACAGATCCATTTATCCCTAGACTGCTTTTGCAACCTAGAATACTATTTCCACCATCCACTTCATCCATTATATCTAGTAGTTTGCCTTCTGATTTTGCAAACACATCATTCTCATTCCCTAGTAGTTCCACATGTATTCTAGTTTCATTTCCCAGCACCTCAACTACAGTTTTTAGTTCATCAACTATCACTTCTAGTTCAACGCCAAGCTTTTCTACTTTACCTCCTAGCCAGGTTAAACTTCAAGCTATGGCTGCTAGGTATGCTCCCCTTGTCTTACCATAACAGCTTCATGACATGCCTCAAGACTATCAGAATAAAATACCATAGTTTGATGGCACTACCCATTATACTGCTTAACAACACATTACTAAGATGACATACTTCTTTGAAATTTATGAGATTGATGACTCAAATGTTCAAATGAGGTTATTTGCACAAACTTTGACAGGAGAAGTAAAAAAGTGGTTTAAAGATCTTGCTGTTGGTAGTGTAACTGACCTAGTTGTATTTCATAGATTGTTTTAAATAAATGGGAAAAGAAAAGAAGCCCCCTCTAGATATTATCTGAATTTAATGCAATGAAAAGAGCTCCAAATGAGTCAGTCCAAGATTACTGCACTAGGTATAATAGTGTCTATAATTCGATCCCTAGAAATCTTAAACCTACTCCTTATTCTATCCTGCTCAAATTCCCCGATGGATTTGATGCAGATATGGCTTATCAATTAAGGGAAAGAGATGCACAAACCTTATAAATACTGAAAATAGATGTTGCTAGTGTAGAAATAAACATTTTAGCCAAAAAGGCTAGACTTAGGAATGAAAGAAGAGAGACCATTAAAGAAGAATTTCAAATTCAGATACAAAAATAGACATGTTAGCTAAAACGCTAGAGAGGATGATGGATAGACTAGATAATATAGAAAGAATACCACAATGGAATAATCAACAGTAGATTAGAAATCCCAATTTTAGGAAAATCACGAACCAAGGAAAAGAAAAAGAAACAACACTAGACCACACAATAAGGCCCCCATTCCAAGAAAACTATGCTGAAAGTTCTTAGAATAAAGATGAAGATGAGGATTCAATCAATCATATAATGGGAATAGATGACAATAATACTATTTTCCTCACTTAGGAAGATCATGAATTATTTAAACTCCAACAACTCAAATTAGATTCCAGTGAATCCTTTGATTAAAAACATGGTTATGACTTTTCTATAAATGAAATACATAGTCAATATAACCTTAGAAATAAGAAAAAAAATGAGTCTTCTACCAAAAAAACTTCCCAAACTCAGAATAAGAAAATAGTAAAAGCTCCAAAAACAAAAGTTCTGCAAATTATCTCAAGGGAAAATAAGCAAAGCTCCAATTCTTCCCCAAACATTTCTAGTCCTAAAAATACATCAAGCCCTAAAGTTGTTGATATTACTAATGAAGTTGCTCAAACTTCAAAAGATTCACAAAAATATTTTGCTACCAAAGCTTCTAATTCTGTTAAATCAAGAAATTTAGATCCTAAAAAACCCTCTGCTAATCCTAAATCAGTGGATCCAAAAAGTGTAAATTCAAAAACACCTGCTGATAATTCTAAATCTGAAAAAACTTCTACTTCTTCACAAACAACATTTGAAAAGAAAACTAGGAACAGTAAAACACAAGAAACTCAGACAGAGAATGTCAAACCAATTAAAAATAAAAACATAACTGTAGAAACACAAGACAAACCAAGCCAAAATACAGTTACCAAAGAAGAATTAATTCAAATATGTAAGTCTAAACCTTCATTTAATATACAAAATGAAATTGCAAAGTTGAAAATACCAATTCCTTTAACAGAATTGGTAAAACACGACTTTTACAAATCAACTATAACTGAAACACTGAATATGAATGATGTTGAAGATGCTATTAATTTTAATGATGATCAACCAGAGTTGATCTTTGGTCCAGATTTGAATGGAAAACATGCAGACGGAGAAGTTCCTCCATTCTATATCAGTCTTACCATTCGTGATCAAATTTTATATAACGTTATGCTAGATTCAAGAGCTTGCCATAATTTGATACCCAAAGCCATAATGGAAACTCTGAATTTAGAAATCACAAGGCTGTACAAAGATTTGTTTTCATTTGATTCGAGTAAAGTTAAATTCTCAGGTTTAATCAAAGATTTGTGTGTAACACTAGTTCAGTATCCTGGTAAGAGTATATTAATGGACATTGTAGTAGCTGATATCCCACCTAAATATGGAATGTGACTTTCTCGCTGATGGGGAGCAAAGTTACAGGGATATCTACAGTTGGACATGTCTTATGCTACTATATGAGTGTTTGGTCAGCCTAAGAAGTTATACAGAGAAACATTGATGAAGTATATGGTCAGTAGTGCTGAAAGATCTATAAATTTCCCAATTTACTCTACACCAGCTGACCTTGATTCTTTTATCTTATGTAACTTTGAAACTAACGAAATCCAAACTGAACTAATAGAGAAAAAGAAAACACCAAACAATGATAATATCTTTCATGAATCTTTATGGCATTTAGACTTTGATGGTTCAGTAAACAAATTAGGAGCAGGAGCAGGAGTTTGGATAAAAAACATGGAGACTAATCACTCAGAGGGCCATGCTTTCAGGCTCAATTTCAAATGTACTAATAACATGGCTGAGTATGAAGCCCTAATTTTAGGACTCCAAATAATTAGGAACTTAGGAGGACAAAAAATATTAATCATGGGAGATTCAGAGTTGATCATTAAACAAATAAATGGAATATATTATGTTTACAATCCTAGACTAAGACGATACAGAGAGACTGTGCTAGATTTAACTGATGATTTATTGGAATGTAAATTTGTTGCTATACCTAGAAAACAAAATATATAGGCTCACTGTCTAGCAAAATTTTCTAGTACATGCAATTTACCATTCCAACCTAATCACATATATACTGCTGAAGTCAAACATAGACCCATAATTCCAGATAACCTTGAATATTGGAAATTTTTTTCTCAAGATGAACAAATTTACAAGTTTACGAATAGTGAAGGTGAATTTCAGAACTGTAAGATAGACACAGATTGTACTATAGATAAAGATTTAGATTGTGAAATAGATTTAAATAACATAGATGTAAATAAAGTAGATTTTGCTAAACAAAATAGATTTAGTCAATCAGATGTAGATAACTTAGAAAAAGTAGAGATTGAATAAATTATTGATGATGAAACTGACATATTGAACCTTAAGGATAATTTCTTACCTAAAGGTTTAACTCCTTTAGAAGATCTTTTTGACTCCAATGATGTAGCTAGAAAACCCAAAATGGAGCCAGTTAGATCTGACATAGAAGAATGCAATATTGGCATAGATTTAAAACCTGAAATGATAAAGCTTTCCAAAAATTTACCTCAACAAGAAAAAGACAAATATATTGCTCTTTTAAAGGAATATCAAGATGTTTTTTCTTGGAGTTATGAGGATCTGAAATCCTATGATACCAACATAATTCAACATAAAATTCCAATAAAAGAAGATCAAAGCCCTTTAAACAAAATTTGAGAAGAATTAACCATGTACTATTGCCTTTGATAGAAAAGAAAGTTAAAAGAATGTATGATGCTCAAATAATTGCACCAATCAGATATTCTGATTGGGTTTCCAACCTAGTTCCAACAAGAAAGAAAACATGAGAGATCAGATTATGTGTCGACTTTAGAAATCTTAACAAAGTATCCTTAAAGGATAATTACCCCTTACCTAAAATGGATCACATATTACAAAGGGTTGTTGGATATTCTAGGATTTCATTGTTAGATGGTTTTTCAGGATATAACCAGATCCTAGTCCAAAAAGAACATCAAGCCAAAACAACTTTTACGACTCCTTAGGGAACTTTTATGTATGTAAAAATGCCTTTTGGTCTAATGAATGCAAGGGAAAACTTTCAAAGGGCTATGGACGTAGCTTTTGCAAAGGAAATACATGATTTCTTGGTAATTTATTTCGATGACATTACTGTGTTTTCCAAAACTGATAATGAACATTCGGACCATCTGAGACAAGTTTTTATTAAATGTAGGAAATTTGGCATCTCTTTAAACCCCAAGAAAAGTATATTTGGATTAGAAGAAGGCAAGTTACTTGGACATATAATTTCTAAAGAAGTAATCATAATAGATCCTGCTAGGATAGAAGAAATTATTAAGATCAGTCCACCAAGAAATATCAAAGAGTTATAAGCTTTCGTAGGTAAGATTAATTTTTTGAGAAGATTCATATCAAATTTAGCTGAGATAATTAGAGAACTAAACAACATGATTAAAAAAGACTCAGTTCTTAAATGGAATTTTGAGGCCAAGAAGTCATTCGAATCCATCAAAAAATCCTTAATAAAAACTCTAGTCCTAATAAGTCCTGATTTTAAGAAAGATTTCATAATTTTTTCATTCGCCTCAGAACACATCATTGTTGCAGTTCTACTGCAAAAAAATGACCAGGGATTTGAACAGCCCATAGCTTTCTTTAGTAATACCCTTAGAGATGCTCCTTTTAAGTATAACATAATGGAGAAAAGAGCCTTAGCTTTGGTAAAGGCTAGTAAAGACTTTAGAGTTTATATTCTCTATTCTCACATAATTGCCTATGTCCCAATTTCTGTAGTAAAAGATATTCTTACTCAGGATGGTCCTGATGGAAGAAGAGGTAAGTGGATTTCCACTATCATCGAATATAACATAGAGATTAAACCCAAAAAACTCATCAAAGGTCAAGGGTTAGCCAGACTTATGGCTGAATCTAATTGTAATGCCATAGATATAAATTTTATAGCTCAAATTGATGATCAGGAAGAGATGGCGACTCCAACGATCAGTGAAGCCTTTTCAGACTCACCTTGGTATACAAATATCTTATTTGTACTACTAAAATTACAATCTCCTCCTAGATTGTCAAGAACTAAAGCTAGATTTCTAAAACTTAAATCATTAAGATTTTGTATCTTAGATAATGTACTTTTTTGGAGAGATCATAATGGGATTTTATTAAATTGTTTATTAAAGGAAGAAGTTGATAAAATGCTTGAAGAATTTCATGAAGGTGACTGTGGAGGACATCTATATTAGAAAAATACAGCTGACAAGATCCTGAGAGCTGGTTTTTATTGGCCTACTTTGTTTGCTGATGTCAAAAAGTTTCTGACTTCTTGTCACAAGTGCCAAATTTTTGAAGGCAAGAAAAAATTGTTACCTCTACCTTTAAAGCTTATTTACACTGAGATGTCATTTCAACAATGGGGTTTAGGCTTCATTGGTGAAATTCACTCTCCATCTTCAGGCTAACATAAATGGATTTTAACTGCCATTGACTATTTCACAAAATGGATTGAAGCCATACCCTCCAGACAAGCCACTGATACATCCATTATTTCCTTCCTAGAAAATAACATTCTTTCAAGATTTGGATGTCCCCAAAAGATAATTAATGATAATTAAGTAGCCTTCAAATCCAAAAAGACGATTTCCTTTTTCCATAAATACCATATTACCCTAGGCCACTCTACTGCATATTACCCTTAGGGTAATGGCCTAGTTGAATCCTCAAATAAAATCCTTGTAAATATCATTAAAAAATTACTGGAATATAACAAGAAATCTTGGAATAAGAAGTTAGTCAATGCCTTATGGGCAGACAGATTTAAAATTAAAAAATCCATTGGTACACCTCCTTACCAACTTGTTTATGGAATGGATGTTGTTTTTCCATCTTCCTTAGGAGTGCCACTGATGAAGATTATCCAAGAATTACAGGTTGAAAAAAATGATATTCAGAGAAGGATTAACCAAACTATTCACTTGCAGCAAACAAGGGAATAAGTTTATGTTAAATCCCAAGTTATCCAGGATAAAATAAAGAAAATTTTTGATAAAAAAAGTAAACAAGATGACTTTTGCATTGGAGACCAAGTGTTAAAGTGGGATTCCAAAAGAGAAGACAAAGGTAAACATGGGAAATTTGATTTCCTGTGGAAAGGACCTTATGTGATTTATGAATATAGAGGAAATAATGCTTTCTTTTTGAAAGAATTTGATGGAACATATATGCAAGAAGGACCAGTAAATGGCAGAATGCTGAAGCACTACTATTCATCTGAGTTAACCAAAAGTTAGTCTCATTTACTTTTGATCATTGTACATATACATTGAAGATTTTAGATTGGATTGGATATTTTCCTTACAAAGTTGAAGCCCGGAGAGAAGGCCCTAATCTTTGAAAGGTAAAATGTCATAAATATGAGTTATTACAGAAATTAGAAGACACTTATAGGATCATCATAGTCAAAAGTCAAAGGCTACTAGTCTCAAAGTTCTTGACATTTCACCAGGAAATGCCATCCCCATGTGGAGCCATTACTAGGGTCCTATAATAATAGAGTTCATAAATTTTGAATTTACTTTGATAGTCTTGTAAATATGTACATACCTTGCTTTCTGCAAGTTAATTTCCCATATTTTGAAAAAATGAAAAAATAATAAAAAAAATAAAAAAGAGGGTAAAAAATCCTAAAAGAAAAATCAAAGGAATTAGAAAATATAGACCCCAAAAGAAAAAAAAAAGATAAAAAAAGAAACTTGAAAGTGAGCAAGTCCAATTTCCACTACTTTTACTTTTACTGCAATAATAATGATTATGTGTAGAGTGTCAATAAATGCCATAATCCATGATCAGTTAAACAATTTAATCTTACTTTTTCATGCTTTCAATTTCATGTTTCAGATAGAGAATAAAGATTTGTCAAACAGTTTAAACTTGAAAAATCGATAGATGGGTAGAGAATAATGAGGAGCTCAACAGTTTAATCTGAGCCCTTGGATGAAATAAGGTAGACTTGGATAGTTTTGTGCTTTGAAAGAAAATTTTTTTAAGGTTGCAATCCTAAATGCACCTATAAAAATGAAGAGAAAATGATAGAAATAAAGATGGGTAGGTAGAAGGCAGTTGAGCAAGCATGTAATAAAGCCTCATCGGGAAAAAGTCACTAATTTCCCCTCCCTTACAAGCATTCAGTATTCTAAACTATCAGTCAAAAAGGCTCAGAGCATTTCTTTGACTTTTGTTGGGACTGGCCCCATGGCTTGATGACCGGTTAGTTAAAAATATTGAGTTCCTACATTAAACCCACATTGATCAGCATTTACCCTTCATTCATATATTAAAACACCTTTTTTCTAAGTGAAGACACATTCTTACTTAGTAAAAGTGAAACCCTAAAATAACTAACTTCATTCCCTTCAAAAATCATTCTTAAACCCTCAAAATGCATTTATCCTAAGTATAAGAGAAGTAATATAACAAAGTTGAGCAATGCTTTATGTTTTATACTTTACTTAGAGATAACATGTGTTTTTTTTTTCTTTTACTATCGCTTTATTCATATTAACACCTAACTTATTGTATTAAATCCCTAACTACACCCTCCCGTATGTTATTAATACCCTTATATTAAAATAAACCCCCAAAAAACCACTATTTTAAACTTTAGACCAAAGTTAAATATCCCCATGTTCGTAAAATAAAAACCCCGCCCTACAAACCCTTTGGTCTAAACCTATCTCTATTGAAATAAATCCCGCCCCCTATAGTTTTAAACAGCCATTCACTATTGTAAAACTATATAATAAATGTGCCCACATATGAGAAATTAAAATATTTCATAGTGTTTTAAATTAAACCATTCCCGCTGCATAAACTTACCCCTCAGCTATATCATAAAACTAAGGTTTAAACATATTTTAACGTTTATTTCTAAAAAAAGTTTTAACCCATTTCCGCATATAAAAAAATCTTGGCTCTGTTGAGATTGCAACAAGATGATGAGCTTAGTGGAAAGAAGTCGCCTTCACTAGGTGGGCCCGCAGGCTATTTTTGGCGCAAGTCTATTTTTAGACATGTCGATTATATTCTATGAGTTGCAGGATGCTATTTGTGGATGGTTGGTCAAGTTGGAAAAATAGATGGACTTCTATTTTTAGACATATTGGGTGGAATCTATTTTTAGATTTCAAGTCTAAAAATAGATATGTCGAATATTATTAGCTCTTAATAATATTTGGAGTATAAACATTATCTTATTCTCTTGGAGCAATTTAGTTAACTGCACAGATGTGCCACAGGAGCTGACAAAAGGAATTACGCTATTCCTGAGGGTTAAGTGGAGCTATTGCATGGATACTTCAGTTAGAACTCATGTGACAGAGTTTGGTGGAGTTATTGAGGTAGTTGGTGGAGTTGTGTTCAGTTTAACTGAGCTAAACATAGTTGAGCTAGTTGTATCTAGTCTAACTGATTGATACACTAGTGAGAGTGGTGTGAATTAATTATTAATTAATTCAATAATTATTAACTCATTAATTAACTAAATAATACATCAGTTAACTATAGTGCATGGACAGTTTCAGTGGAGACCAGTGAAGAGGTAGGTGAAAGAGTAGTGTGACTATCAGTTGCGACTATATTGTTGCATGATTCACAACACATAGTGGTTGGAGATCCCAATGATGATTGCGTGAGCAAGGCTGTACCAATTCGAGTTCATTCAGAGCCATTCTTCAGCAGTGATTGTGCAGTAGAGGCAGGCTATCAGGTGGCAGAGATTGGAGCATGTGATTTGCTAGATTAGACCTGTTTAGTGTGTAGCAATTGGAGATTATACTAAGAGCTTGTGAGGAGCTCTGTATAATGATTGTTACATGATCTCTATGACATATAATATACAGATAATTGGGGGTTTTTAGCTTTAAGCTTTCCCATTAAATACTGTGTTCATATGTCTGAATGTTTATGGTTTTAATGTGCGCATGCGATTGTTTTTATTTCTGCAATTAATGATCAATGGTAGAAGAGATTCTGTATTGTGCATGAAGTCAAATAGTGTGTGATCAGGAGAATATCAGATGTATAAGATATCAGTTACATAATTTATGCGGGCTCCAATCCCATTTCGGTGCATATCCCAAACAAATCTAGACCATTCGATTTCAAAGCCCAGATCCTACAGTGGAAATTCAATATCGCGCAGAAAAGTTGCACGGTCATCCCCATGCCAAAGCTGCGCAAAAGGAGTGGTTTCCCATTTCTCTATCTCCTCCACGTTCCCTTCAATTATTGGATCACATGGGTTAAACCCAATATCGCTTACCACCCAAGAGCCGCGCGATAACTACTATCGTTTCGATTCATTGAAACCCGAAACCACCCTTCCTGCTGATGTGAACAACATTCAATACCAAAGTGAAATAAAAAAAATGCATATTAAACACTTCATTCATTCCTTTATCTTCTTTGTATTAACCTAAGCCCACTACAAAGCTTCCCCGACTATAAAAACACCCTTTTTAGGCCTTTTTCTGCCATTTCTGCACCCGAAACCTGCAAAATTTACCCAGTAACTTTTGTAGATTGTCGAGGAGCTGCACATTGCTCCAAAAAAGCTACAAAATCCATCAACTCATTCAAAAAAACTTCGAAACTCTTCCCAAGCCAAATACATGCATAAAAAAGGTATTTTTCTAAAATTTGAACCAACAAATGATTTGAAATATATTTTAAGAACAAAAGCATACTTAGAATTTAAAAATCGATTAAAAGAAACTGCCAAAAAAGCCCAAAAACAGGCCAGACCCTGTCAAATTTTTCCCAAAAACCATATTTTCATAGTTGTGCACTATTTTGAAGAAATTTGTGAGTTTTTCACAGTTTAATGATCTATTTCAAGATCTGAAACAAGCCAGAAAACCTCTGCAGGTGCCCTAAGCCTCTGTAACCCTTTTCAAAAGAATTTCAGCCCAATTTCCCATTAAAAATACTCAGGAAACCTTTGTTTTCTATTTTAAACCAGTCAAAAGTTTCTAAACCTCTTTTCATAGATTTAATTTGCAAAGAAAGCCCAAAGAAAAAGCCATACTTTTCCAAATTTGTCCAAAAGATCCTCTGCTAAAGAAAATTACTCCTGCAAACTGTTTAAACTTGCAGAAGTAGCCCAAAATGCCTAAGAAGCAGAGTACAAGCAAGCCTGAAGTTTCCAAAGTACCTAAACCAACCCCTGCTATCACTTCTAAGACTACCATAGTGGTAAATCCTCTTCAACCACCTGTTGTTGATGTTGAACATATCCCACTAGCTGATACTGATTACAAGATAGCATATCCCATTTTTGAATTTAAATTGCTAGATATCCATAAATGGTGTTTTGAAAAGTCTCTAGACAAGGAAGAACAAATCCATATTTGGGAATCCCATTTTCCCAAATATGTTGTCCCATTAACTCACCCATGCCAATAAGTTATCAGATTATGTCGGAAGTATTATGTGCCTGATCAAAGAGCCATAATCAATGCTAATAAAGAAGTAATTTTCACTATCACTGCTCAATCTATCAATCAAACATTACAGCTTTAGCCTGACCCCCAAGCAGTCCCTCTATCCATATAGGTCATAACCCAGCTGTATATTGGTCTAGATTTTCCCAAGAGATTCATGATTTTTTAGACATTCGTGCCCTCACATGTAGAAATTCCTAAACTGAATCCCCCATATTCTACTGCTAAATTCCCAGAAGGATCAAGACATGTCATTTCCATGCTCTCCTTCATCCTTGGATATTTTACTGATGAGCATACTGACGAATCCATCTTGGGATTCTTATCCACTTTTACCCCATGACAACTCCCATAAGTAATTTTTTACTATGTTGGTTTCATTGCATATAATATCCATTATCAATTGATCAATTTTCCAATCGAAGGATTATTTAGATATACTTCCTTCCTTTTGCATATGTTTCTATATTTCCAATCAGATAAATTTCCAGTTTCTCTTCAAAAACTTGACATAGAGGGAAATCCTCTATCAGTCATTTTTTGGACTACATTGCTCAGAAAAGAATGTACAGATTTTAGTTATTCACAATTTTCAGAGTCATTCCTACATCCAGTGATCACTACGTTAACAAAAGCAGAGCAACCAAGAATTAATGAAGAAATGAAAAAGATATTGCAGTTGTCAAAATAGAGTAAGGTTGGTGACTAGTATTTGTATGAGAAGCATACTGAAATCAGAGACTTTGGGTCAAATTTATTATCTTACAAGTTACCTAAGCATGTTTCAATGAGGATATTTTCCTCAGAGTATATCAGGGAGATCCTAAATTCTGATTCTAATAATTTTATGGCAGTTAAAACGAAAACTCAATTCAAATTAAAGAATTAGATAGGGCCATTCATCTGCAATAACAAAGATGTAGAGAAAGAGGTAGCTAAGCTATTGGAATATAAATTTGAAGAAATTTTTCCATGGAATTATGATCCACAAGGGATCCTGAGTAAACTAAGGGTCGAATGCAAATTAATCCCCTTGATCCATGAATCAAAAGCAGAGATAGAACAGTTTGCAAATAAGATTGAGTGGATTGAAAATGCTTTAAAAGATGCAGTAAAACAAAGGGATACTAGTCACACTTTGGAAATTGCCAAGCAGCCAGAGACATCCACCAAGAGAATCAGGGAAGAAGGAGCATATGTTGCATAAACTACAACTGAAACTAAATTCAAAATAATATATAACAAAAGGCCAAAATTAAGCTCAGATAGTAAAGAGAAGGTGACAATTGACATAGATGATACAACTACACCAGAGACAAATGATGATACTGCAACAGTCATCATAAATGAATAATCCACTAACAATTGGAATGAAGATACACAGTTAATGGAAAGAGAACAAAGCATGGAGGCTTGTTCCTCACAAGCAGTTGAGGAAAAAGATTTGGATATTAAAGAAAAATATAAGTAGATCAAACTGAAGAATGATGAAATCAAAACTGAAATTTCCTCTCATTTTTTGAAACAAAAACCAGGTAACCAAAACAGATTCTTGTCAGCATTTGATTATTCAAGAAAAAAAATGATTATATTAGTAATGCAACCCACAATACCAGTGCCAAAGACAGTTGCTGATTATAAAAAATTGGATCTAGAAGAAGCTATTGACTGTATCCATGAATTATATCAAATATAATTTCACAGGAAAAGCTCAGATATGTTGTATTCCACAATTATAAAAAAGGCCATGAGTGTTCAAAAGCTTGAGAAAACTATCACTAATATGCAAGATCAGATGAAATTGGATAAAATATCATTACATGCTAAGGATCTAAGAATCAAATCCTTAGAAGAATTGGTAATTAAAGTGGGATATGATCCTGTAAATGTCAATGCAACAGAGTTATTGTTGAAAAATAAGAATGAGGACATTGCAGCCTTGAGAAAACATCTTAAGCTTCATCTAGGTGAACATCCCCAAGCTAAAGAGATCATACAAGAAAAGAATGAATAAGATGAAATGATGAATATCATCTTATAGTTGACAGGACAGATTGAGATGGAAATTCAGATGGACAAACTTGTCCAATAAAAGGAAACAGTGAAACAACCAGAACCACCTGCAGTTATTCCCATGGTCACTACTATTGTGCCTTCAACTCTAGCTAAAGAGTTGGCACCAAAATTTCCACTGGAAACTGCAGTGCCAATGATTTCATCTACCACATCAGTTGCTAAGTCATCCTCAACAATAGTTTATCATACAGATGAGGCCAGTAAACTAGTGAAAGCTATGGAAGAGATGTCTTTAAAAACAAATGAAATTAATAGGTTAACTAAGATGGTAGAAACTCTTGAGAACTCAAGTAAATTGGCTCAGATAAATGCCAAAACACATGAGCGAAAGACAATCAGATTAAATGAACAGCTGAAGAAATTGCAAGATGAGTTAACCTTAACAGAGAAAATATCATACATCAAAAACTACTTTTGGAATAATGTCAGTGAAGCCATCCATGATATGTGGCCTTCAATTCAGGTAATTTTTGAACAAAGAGAGTTATTACTAGCAGCACAAGCAGAAATTCAAAAGACACGAAGTGAATTGGTTGATAAACCAGAGCAAGCTTTAAGGTTGATCAATTTCCTTAACAACAAAAATAGACAGGAGTTGGAAGAACTGAAGATTAATGAAAGTACTGCAACTATCCTAGAAATTAGGAAAGTTACTACAAAGAAGAATTTAATGAAGGAATTGGAAGAAAAATGTTAGAATATGAGTACTGCCATAACTCGGTTCATGGTCAAATTCACAAATTTGAGGCAAAAAGGACTGCCTGATATTATGGTTATTAATGAAAAACTGATTCCCCAGAATGACTATGATAAAAAGATAAAATAATTTTCCAAGGAACAAGTAAATAAGCCACAAGGACAAGGCATTCCAACAGGGAAAGTCTTACTGAAAACTTTGAAGATTTATTTTATTTCCAGCATGAGATCAAACATTTGCTTGTCATTAAGCCAACCTTTGCTAGATATACTGAAGCTGATGAAAACTTAAGGAAATTGAAAATTATACAAATTCCTAAAAATGAGGATTGGCAATCCCTCATAAATTTATTGTGAAGGATAAAAAATAGACAAATGAAAGAAGAAAAATATGTTTGTTGATTTTACTGCCAAAACAGTCTATTTTACAGCAGTAAACAATTTTGACTAAAGGTTAAAGAGTATCCAGAGCTAAAGAGTATCAATGAATAAAGAGTATCAGATAAAGAGTATCAGACAAGGCAAATCAGATTCCAAAAAATATCTAGAGCCAACAAGGAGGACACCAAGGCAGCCAGCTGCATTTTATCCTCAAAGCAGTTTCTATTTCTTTTCGATAGATAAGACAACTTGATGATTTGTTAAGCAGCTGCATCTATTATATTGTAATGATATTTTTATTTCCCTTAGATAATTCCTAGAATCATTCTAGGATATTTTGTAAAAAATTATGTATAAATACTTCATATTTAGAAGTATTTTGTGTGGAATAAATTGCTGGAGATTGCTATAGTCGTTTTTGTTGTACATTGAAGGCTTTTGTGTTTCAAATTTCAAGTAGCAGACTGGGTCAATTCAATTGGCATCATACTTCAGGATTCCTGTGATGAGCTATTTGGAGTGAAGTATTTCCTTACTTGTCACTGTTATCTTTCTTAGTTACATGCATCGATCTATGTTTGTTCTAAATTTGAATGTATAACTAGGAGTATTACTACAAGATTTGTTAAAAGCACCCTGTTTTTAACTAGTTATAATTTTTATGTTTTCCTCTGATTTCCAGTGTAGAGAATTCTTAATTTCTCTCTCACTCGTTTGACCTCTGCCTACTACATCCCTTTTCCGGATCAAAGGATTCTTAGGTGCCCTTTATCCCGATCATACCACCTCACAAAAACCATTTTCCAAGATATTCAAGGGTTATCTATCTCGCCCTTAATACATTTGACCTTTTGGCCTTGATCCCAGTTCTATGTGCTTCATTTAGACTCCATAGCCCAATGGACAAATAGATTTCCCAATATCCATACCTTCAAGTGATTTTCCCCCCCAAATCCATTAAAACCAAAACCAAAGCTGCTCATTCATAACTAGCCTAACATTTACAAATCAAACAAAGATAAATTTTAAAGAGAGAGCCCTCTCTGTACCCTAGGAAGGCAAGATCCTAGAGTTTGAAGTAGGTTTGCGGTTACCTCTAGTGTTCTTTGACTAAAAACAAAAAATCTCACAACTTTAGAATTACTAGAGTGATAACGGTAGGCACTACACATTTTTTCACCAACTGTTTTTGTTCAAAAATGGTGTGGATGGAGTGCCAAATTTCCTCCACTATCTTTATGATTCCGTCCCAAATTATCAACTTCATTTGGCCCAAAATTCTGTTGTCCGAAAATTCTTTCTCTTCCTTCTCCAATCTCTCAATCTACTTTTTGGATATCTCATGGGAAGTTTCAGACTTGGCCTTTTGATATTTTAGGATACCAATTTGTGCTTCCAATCTTTGGATATCTTGTGACTACAGATTCATACTTTCTATGTCCTTTGAGAGCTGGTGTATCGCACTAGATGTTCCAGTGGTTGTGGGAATAGTTGATGGTATTGTTTAAATGGGGACAACATCTACTAGGATGAGCGCCACTCGAGCCGATCGTTCTTTTTCCTTAAGTAGCTTCTCCAACTCTTTTTCCATCTGTCTGATTTTGGCAGACTGTTCCATAACTAAATTCGATAGCTCTACCTTCTGTGCCTCATATTCATCAATGCCTTTGGGTAAGGGGTCTTCTGTTGCTGGCATATTGAGTTTTTTCCTGAGGGCTGCTATGTCAGCATTCTTGTTCTTCAAGACCTCCTCCACAGCTTGAACATTGGTTGGGTCATGACCCATCTTCACTATTAACTCCTATAAAGACTTTATCATTGAGTATTTAGTCATGGAAGATATCTTATCCATCTTGATTTGTGACTGAGCATTGGATAAGGATACCTGCAGCCTTTACAAGCTCATAGCATTGCTTGTCAAGGTGGAGGCCACCATCTCTCCAGTATGTTTGTGTAATTCCATTTGGTCAATCGACTGAATTTCCTCGGAATTAAATTTGAATGATGCCTTATTATAATATCCTGCTCCTTGGGGTTGTGGGACCAAGGCTTCTAGAAATTACATTTGAGTCCTTCTATTCTCAGTGTCAAAAGTAGACATTAGCCTACTTTGTGAGCTTGGGGTCTGCTTCTAGAATTGATTGTAATTTTGTTCAACATCTCATTTCTCGATTTATTTCCTTGAATGTGTCATAAAATGATTTTTCCTGGCCTTCTATGGCAGGTCTAGAAGTAGATGTCTGTAAGGCCTGCTGCTGCAGAGGCATTGTGGTTGTAGATGTAGGGGAGGCCATTGTTTGACCACCTACTAGAGATGACCCAGGGGTATCTGCAATATGAACCATGGTTTGCTGCTCTAATTTTCCTCCTTTTTCAACCTCCATATGAACTCGAGTCCTCTTCCTATATCTTATTTTGAATTCCTTAATATAATTATCAGTCATCGAAGGTAACTGATCCTCTCTTGGCTTTTTTCTCACTATATTTTTCTCTTGCTCTTTCCCCTTGTCTTCTCTTCCTTCTACATTCTTACTTCCTTATGGTGTTGGGGTCGGGACTCCTGGAGAACACTTGTTCTTCCTCTTCTTGGAGGGTATTAGGCATCCATTTTGTTTAATTGGCATATTTCTCGATAGAAGGCTTGTGTGTGTGAAAATAGGGTGTGGACTTGTTTTCCACCATTTTCTTGGAGATAACTCTGCAGGGTCATAAGACCAAGTGAAACTGTGGCGGAATCCCATCTCTTTAAGTATCTTTTCTGCCTCCTCTCTTGATGATCTACTGTTACAGATTAAAAGCCCAATTTGTGTCTTGATCCTGAACTGAGCCTTCTTCTTTGCAGATAAAAAGTGGAGCTCATCTGCATGTATCATTTTCCTTATGTATTCTAGTGCAAAGACCCTCATGGATACAAACTTTGGAAATTTGTAAGGGGATAGCTCGCTTCCATAGAATCTAATCTCTATGTAATTTTGGTACAAATACCAATCTACTGTCTTCACTTGCTCTATTAGCTGCATGGTATTCCTAATTCCTTCATTTATCCTGGGCTCTGCTGCATTTTTGAGTGTGCTGATCTCTTGGCGCTCAAACAAATCCATAAAAGCCTTGTATGTATAATCCTTCTGATCTTTTAATAGTAGGGTAGTCAAGAACATGAAATATTGGGGCTCATTATCTTCATTTACCTTAGTCCTCTGGAATTGAAACCTTCTATACTAGAAATGGACAAACATATTTAATAACACAGAGGAGTATTTGAAAATCTCCTCTATATCAAACTTTAAAAACTGTTCATGAATGGCCTCTGCAAGAAAATAAGCATAGTTGAATAGTGACTGTGGTTTTTTCATTTGCGGAAAGAGTGGACAAAAAACTTATCACAGCTTCATCTACCCACTGATTAGTGTGATAACCCAATAAATAAGATAAAATAGAAAAAATATGCTTGGTCCTATAATAAAAGGTAGATGAGGGATAAGGATATTTTTTTGTAGGCATTGGGGTATCAGGGGTCAAGGAAATTTGCAAAATTTTGGCTCTGCTGGCAAGGTGGAGCTTCTGATAATATTCTCTAAGGGCGTCATATGAGAAAGGGACCACTTGTTCTGGAGTGGGGGCTGCATCATTTGCTGGATGGATTGGGCATTGATGGAAAACATGATTTCTCTTATTAGGGTGAATATGGTCCTTAGATTAATTTCATAACAGCTTTGACACTTCTTGATGAACTATGGGCAACTATAGGTTTTTAGGAAGATGTAAAGAGGTAACTGGGTCTCCCATAGGCTAATGTCATCGACTCCTTCAAGAAATTGGTCCTCAAACCATAAGTAGACATCGAATAAATCAAAATTGGACTCTCTCTTATGGATTTTGTAGTCTTTGTGTGCTAGAGCCAAGTGATCCAGGTCCACTTGTGGGTAGAACATAGTGTTAAAAGGCTATTGATCTAGCTTTGTAGGCATTCTCTTCAATGATTCTTCTTTCAAAATCCTACAATGGAGAAAGGGATGACAGAGAGGGGAACCAAAAAAGGGAAATGATTATAGGTCAGCACTGGGGAAGGGATGATAGTAGGGGATAGTAATCGGGATTGACAATCTAAAGGAGCCCTGTAATCCGGTTTCACCAAGTGCTGACAGCTCTTCTTTGAAATTCACAGTTTCTTGAGTAATACCTACAAATTCAATTCTTGTATTAGTTTGACAATAACTTATAGAGTAAAATCTGTAGTTATGCCCATATTTTTCTTTTAAAACAGTGATGTGGAGGTGTCGAAGTGGCGTGGGTCCGTTGGATAACAAACTGACCCTTTATGATGCAACAATTTTCTTAATGGGAGGAATGTGATTGAAGCGGATAGTGGGACAAAACGTGGCACAGATAGTACATGCAACAATAAAAAGGCATAATGGTTTGGTGAGTGATGCAAATGGCTTTTCGGAGGGGGTTGTGAGTGGTGAGTGGTATTGGAGAGGGGGGTGTGGAATAGCCCTGGGTGCGACACGTAGCCGAATAGGTAGTATGGGATATTGCCCATTTCGGACCCCCCTCCTTTGTTAACTTTCGGTCAATGCGGGGAGGTCGAAAGGTGCTGTGAACCATACGATGTGTGGGGGTGAGTGGGGATGGTGGAGAGTTGTGGGAAGTTTACACAGACTTGACGTGGTGAGGAACAAGTGGGT
The DNA here is from genome assembly GCA_034641835.2 of Pinus albicaulis. Lineage (NCBI taxonomy): Eukaryota > Viridiplantae > Streptophyta > Pinopsida > Pinales > Pinaceae > Pinus > Pinus albicaulis. The sequence goes on along the minus strand of CM076578.1, from coordinate 1,929,701,618 downwards.
TCTCTCGTACTTGAAAATGCTTAGATCTTGGTTCTGGAGAACATCACATCCACTTCGATATTGCATTTTGCATTTTGTCGTTCTTAAATTTTCCTTAGCACTTGCATTTTAACATTTGCGATGTGCACATTGCGATCCGGTCCCACTGTTGTTGCAATCGAACTTTGGAAACTTTAACCTTTTACCTTTGCTACTTATCCTTTATCTTTTGCGATGTGCGCATTGCGATTGGGTCCCACCGTTGTCGCACATCTTGCTTCAGCGTTCCACATATTTTTACGTTGTAATCCCTTTTCCTCCTTCGATGCGATTTAACACTAAAAAAGGACCTAAATGCGGATTTGAAATCCTTTGGAATGTGCCTTTGAAACTACATCGTGTCTGGGGCTCCATCGCACTTTGCAAATTTTTAACTTTTAACCATAAACTTAACCTGTGAGATCTACGATGTGTGGTATGCGGCCAGGTCTCGTCATTGCCATGTCAGCTGCCATGTCACTGCCACGTTCTATGCCATATCACTTGCCATGTCATATTTCCATGCAAATCAATGAATCTAACATTGGTCTTTGCATTTATTTTCTAAAATATGTGATCTGCAATTGGGCCCCACACATCACACATCGCACTTCGGTGATCTTAACGTTTAGATCCTGTATCCTTTCTTAAAACATTGCGATTTGCGATTGGGAGATGGACCCCAGCATAATTTTCTCCAAGCGGACAAGTGTTTTTCAATTAAAACGTGGAAAAGCTCGCTCAACCCATGATATGAAATATTTCCAAGCCTCAGTGTTGTACAAGGGCAAATGTACGTCCCGTTAGTCCGCATATCGCAAGTCAAAAATTTTAACTCGCAGGCGTTGTAAAGGGGTAATTTGCGAAATGCGCAAAGTGTGAAATGCGAGATGCTAAGAGCTGAAGGTCTAAACCAGAAAAAGGTAAGGAAAATGAGAAATATGAAGGTTTTCACATAGTTTGGACAATGCGGTAAAGGTATGGCAGGTCCCACTTCATCGCATCGGCGGAAAAACAAGATTCGTTATAAGTCTTAAGAGGTAAGGTTAAAAATTTGTGGGCTGCGAAGTGCAGGTAATAGGTAAGGTTTATGTTGCATAGTGATGACTTTTTGGTGGGTGGGTGATGCAGGGGCATTGGGCTCAAGAAAATTCCATGTATTTTATTAGACTTAGGGGTTTTTGTGTTTTCAAGGGAGTTGATTCTTATGTAATGATTTGAGTGATTTTTAAAGAAAATTAATTAAATATTGCAAGGAATTTTTAAATGTTCTCAAATATTGGAGAACATGAGAGAATTAGGAGTGTATAGAGATTAAGAGATTTAGGAATTAATGTAAAACCTAAATTAGAGTTGGTTTCATGATTTTGTGGTGAAAGAGGATTCTTAGGGATTAAATAGTGATTTTAGGATTAAAGAGGATTCATAAGAAATTGTTGAGAAAATGCAGGAACTGAAAGAAAAATGGTTTCAGTATATTTTGTATAAAATGTAAGCCTCAAAGGCCTAAAAGGACAGATTTGGAAGATATGGAAACCTGGAGAAGTACAACAGAAGAATAGTGTAGCTTATGGACAACAACAAAACAAAGTATGGGATCCAGGAGGCAAAGATTCAAAGCACATGATCAAGAGATCATGATTGTTTTTTTTTACCTTGGGAGTCTAATGCAGGGGCATTGGGCTCAAGAAAATTCCATGTATTTTATTAGACTTAGGGGTTTTTGTGTTTTCTAGGGAGTTGGTTCTTATGTAATGATTTGAGTGATTTTTAAAGAAAATTAATTAAATATTGTGAGGAATTTGTAAATTTCTCGAATATTGGAGAACATGAGAGAATTGGGAGTGCATAGAGATTAAGATATTTAGGAATTAATGTAAATCCTAAACTAGAGTTGGTTTCATGATTTTGTGGTGAAGGAGGATTCTTAGGGAAGAGGATTCATAGGGAATTGTTGAGAAAATGCAGGAACTGAAAACAAATGATCCAGATTTATGCAGGAACGCAACAAAATAAACACATAACCATAAATCCAAAGATGCAGCGGAAATAACACTTCATTTCATTAATATCAAAGAACTGAAATTTGCTTACAGACAGAATGGAAATAAAACTAGCTAGGGTGTTGGTAGCTATCTCTGAGAAGAGATGTGGCGGCTACAAGCCTCTAAACTAAGTTACAATGAGGCTTGAGGGCCATTGTTTTTTCTAGAAACAATGGGAAATCCTAAACAGCCAAAACCGTAACCCTAGGAGATGAAGCGCCAAAAATATGGGCCCCGTTTGGGTAAATTGGTGTTTCAACTTCCCAGGGGCGTAACTTTGGCATACAATCTCCGTTTGACGCGTACCATACCTCGTTAGAAAGATCTATCTGAGGAATACAAATTTTGAACTAGAAACATCAGTCCATGGGCCCATGTTGCTCTCTGTTTTCGCAAAAAATGTCGTTTAGGGCCTCAAAACGGCTCCGGAAGTTCACGACCCGAAAAACTACTAAAAATAGTAAGTTGTGCCAAAATTGAAAAACTAAAAGAGACAATGGTGGGGCCCCAAGTGGAATAGGTGGGTGACCACCAATATCCACCTGGATCATTCCTCCCCCCTTAGGAAGAAATGGTCCCCATTGCATTAAGTTCCTCCATGAGATGAGGAAATTTCTGCTGAACTTTGTCCCTGGTGAACCACTTTCCTTGGTGCAGGAGTTGGCTAGCTTTGACAACCTGATACAGTTGGATCTTTTGTTCGCGAGTGTTCTTGATTTTTATGTCCATGATACAATCTGTGGTGGCCTGTTCCATGCAGTCTTGGTTTAACTCTGTTGGTGTGAGTTGTTCTGCAATGTTCGAGGTGTCCAGTAGAGGTGGAAAGTAAGGACGAAGGCGATCCACATTGAAGACTGGGTGTAGACCAAGGAATGGTGGCATACTGAGCTCGAAGGAATTATTCCCTACAACCTTGGTGATGGTGTACGGCCCATATTGGAGCAGGAGAAGCTTGCGGTGGGGTCCAGTGAGGTGCTCCTTCTGCAAATGTAGCCATACATTGTCACCCACTTGGAAGTTGTGTGGCACCTGATGTTGATCATGGTGTTGCTTGTACTTGGCATTGGCTCTGTCCAATATATCATGAACCTATTGACAGATGTGTTGAATATGCTCAATGAAGCTACTTGCTTTGTCAACTTCAGACTGAACATGAGTTGAATCAGCCTGAGCAGCTGCAAATGGCATGGCTACGTCAATGGGACATAGTGGCTGGAATCCCAAGCCCACCTGAAAGGGGCTATGGTCGATTGAACTGTGGAGAGCCCGATTATAACTATGTTGTACATAGGGGAGGCACTCGTCCCATGTGCGTGGATGCTTTGAATTGTACATGCGCAGAATGTGTACAATCATTTTGTTGACGACCTCTGTCTGGCCATCTTTTTGGGGATGGAAAGCTGTGGACTTGGTGAGCTTGGTATCCAAAATTGACCAGAGGCTGGACAAAAATGTGCTGAGGAACCTGTTAGGTCTCTGTAATTTATTAGCAAGATTGGCAGAGTCCAATTATAGAAACAACATCGTTTCAACCAACTTTGGGATTCTAGGATCTAGCCCTCCTGAATCCGGAGAGGGATCTCTCCAATAAGTGCAAAGATGGATTTGTCTTTGAAGTTTGGGGTAATGATATTAGGCTAGCTATGAAGGCCAAGGATTTGCTTTTGTTTTTGGATGGTTGAGCATGATTTTTACTTGAGGAGAAAGTTCTCAGTGCAAAAAGCTTCAAAGGTGAGAAGTTGCAAGCAAATAGAACAGCTTTGGCTAAAAGATAGATATAACGCTGGTTTTTAGTCCATTGGGCTATGGAGTCATAACAGGGATTTAATTGAACAAAAACATCAAGAGTGATCCAAGGGGCAAGTCATCTATACCACAAGATTATTGAGATTAAAATGATGGAATGGAGACAATAAAGTGTTGGAGGGGTGGAAACTGATAATAATTTCTCAGAGGATTTATAGTCAGTCCAAACAAGAAAAGCCTCTTAAGTAACTGTTTAAAACCAACCAAGTGCAGGGATAACCATTGAATTCTTGGGAAAGTTTGTATTAAAGCAGCTTAATTGACAAAAAATCCAGTAATCCACATAATTACCTTCAGAAAGTATGAAAACATATAAGAAAAACAAAGTGTAACTTAAGATCAGATAAAGTACTTTTAAACCTAGTCTGCTTTCAGTCAACACCAAGGGAAACTTTCAGAATCTTCCTTTAGAGAAAAGAACCTAGGAATAAAGGCAGACCATATCTTCTCTAGTCTCACTTTAATAGCAAATAATGGAAATCACATTCAAAAACAATGTTTTAAGCCAACAGAAGGATGAGGGAACGCCAACATTCCTAACTGTTTAAACTGTATTAAATCATTCTTAAATAAACAAATTTGAAGAAAACATTAAGATAAAGATTTCTCAGCCAGAGAACGTTACTGATATACAGTAGATCCTAACCCTGTTTAAATTGTTCTTTACAGAGGAATATGGACAATATGGCATACATAGAAGGAAAACAATTAACAAAGAAAGAGGCACTTCACCAGTAATATAGACCAGGATCGCATGAAACAACTTTATATTGATGTCAAAACAGTTACAATCTTCAAGTCCAATGTTTTAGTTCAGCAATCATCTTCACTACTTAGCCTAACAAATCTATCACAAGCAGAACTCCAAGGGCCATTGAACACTATTTACAATCAGAAGTTTCTAGCTCAAATGTATTTGAAAGCTCTGTAAGCAACTCAACCAACAACTTCTCATCTTCTACTGAGGTATTTATAGAAGAATGAGGAGGTGAGACCTAACAAAAGATCTCTAATGACAATTAATACAGATACAGGACTTCTCGGCCTTTTGAGGGGCTCTATGGAGAAGTTTTACAAGTGGATCACTGTATTAACTTTTACAATAAATATCAAAGCTCGATGGGAGCTTTATTTGACTTTGAGGCTCTGGGTATCGTGTGGAGTAACTCCGAAGATATTTTCTGCATTGATTTCCTTGTAGAAGTAACTCCCTGGCTGCGCTGGAGGCGAATATCTGATTTTCTTCATTAACTTCAGCCTCTGTTTTGAAAGGTTTGAGGCAACTTGTGGCTCGGGGGTAGCTGAGGAATCAATTTGCCTCAGATGTGGCAGTGGAGGCTTTATGTCTGATAAAACACTTTAGGTTTTCTTTTAAACTACGTTTTAGATTGGGGATTAGGCTTTTGATAACTGTCTTAGCCGTAATCCCCGTAAAAATTGTCTTCAATCTTCATCTGTTGTGCTTTGTCTTCAAAACTGATACTCCTTAACTGTTCTCTTGAATAAAACAGTGTCTTGTCGATGTGCAGGGCCGCACAGGGCTCTTTATGCTATCAACGCTCATGAAACATTGATAAATCATTTGATTTTAACCCTGTGAATGGTTCTCTGTAATAGATCGAAGGCACAGGAAACGTCTTTCCCAACCCTCGGCTTTCTTTCATTATACAATGGAAAACCATTAAAACACCTGCAAAACACAAAAACAGTTAAGAAATCCTGCATTTTTAGGTTTTAACTACTTCAGAGGGTGGGAGAGGAGCGTGGCCGTCGGATCGTGGAGCGGGGGCGCAGATCAACGGTGGAGATGCAGCGGATGGACGTAATGGAAAAAACCTTTGTAAACAACGAAAAATGGCATTTTTCAACTTCACAAAGGAAAAGGCGTATTTTGTATGAATGGCGGGGGTATCGTACGGTGGGCCCGGCGGGACTGATCGCAAATCGCAAAAGTTGAAAATGCGATGGCGGATTATGCGACGGAGAGAAAACATGCGATATTGCGATATGCGATGGGCGGAAACTGCGATTGGAGCGGTCGCATCGCAAATATTTGCGATGCGATCAGATCATATCGCAAATATTTGCGATGGATCAAACCTTTCAGACAATGAAAATGCGATTTCCGATATGCGATGTTTGCAATTTGCGATCGGGCGGAACGATCGCATCGCAAGTTTTTGCGATGGGTTATTTAAACAAACTGCGGAAAATGTGATTTTGCGATATTGCGATTTGCGTCAAGCACCAAAGGGTTTAGAACTCGGTTCCAAGGTACGGGTATATGGATGAAAAGGGTTAGGGGCTTAAGCTCGAGGGGCCTTAAGTCCTATATAAAAACATGTATTTTCATGGTTTTTTTGAAGGAAATGAAGGTTTCGGTAAGGTTAAAAAGTGGGTTTTAACCTTATAAAAGGGATTTTAATGAGATGGAAAGGGAGAAACATGAAATTGTGGGTTTTTCATGGGAAATGGAGAATAGAAAATGAGGTTAGTGAGGAAGAAAAGGAAGGGGAGCAAGGGGTTCTGCAGCAGTATTTAACTTGGGATTTTTGAAGGATTTCAGAGGCTTTTAGGATGTAAACAACAATAAGGGATCTGGACAGAGGCATGAGGCCTTAGAGAGACTTCAAGAGCCAACAATTTTTAGTGATACAATTGTTCCTTGGAGGCTCCAAAAATATTTAGCCACCTCTTAGTATAACAAAATATTATAGGTGGATAACAGTGGCTCCACTTGGGGATGGTGCCTTCTTGAAGGCATCAAGAATTCAGACTTGATTTCTCTGGGAGGTTGACTTGTGCCTGATCCTTTGGATTTCTCTTGCTCTGCTTCTGAAAAATAACATCAGTCGTGAAAGATAAATGGATTTCATCAATGCAACTTTCTACCTACCCAATCCTACTAATCTAGCATTTTTTCTTCATCAGAGTGCACTTGGATTGGCAAACTCTTTTCACAACATTTTATTCTTTTGAAAGCATAAAAACTAATCTACTTCTACTCCTTATTTCTCCCTGAACTTAGATTAAACAGTTGAGCTCAGATATTTCTCTACCCAATCTACTGTCTGTTGGGATTAAACTATCCAACAGATTTTTATTCTCTAAATTCTACAACAGAAATTAAAAAACAGTCAAGTCAAGATTAAGCTGTTTGACTTGCTGTGATCTATGGCATAAAAACAAGTTGCACATAGATTATTATTTTCAGAAAAATAAAATCAAAATGGAAGGCTTAAGATCTGAAAGTTCAAATTACTGCCTTCTCTTTTTACAGCTCTGTTTTTAACTATGTTTGAGCTGTTTCTTCTTTGTTTTCTGGTTCAGATTTTGAGCGAATTAGAACCAGTTTTACCTCTTTTTTGACTCAGAAAATAAAACAGATTTGAGTCAACTCTCTTTGGAAACTTAGGTTCATATTTTGAGTTTGTTTGAACCTTCAATTTCTATCCTATTCTATCTACTGATAGGCCAAGATTAAACAGTTTGGCAAATCGAATTCACTATCCTATCAGCAGAAAATTTAAAGCTAATTTAGTCAAGATTAAACAGTTTGACTAACTAGAAGTGTGTTTAGTAGGAGTGGCATTTGAGCTTGCACACTATCAGAATTTATTTCTCTTTTTGGCATGGGGCTTTGCCTTTCTTGTTTTCATTCTGCCCTCTTTTCTTTCTTTTCTTTGTTTTTGTATTTCTTGATTTTTTGTAACTTTGAATGCAATGGTGGATGGAATATTCATAATGGAAAAAGATAAAAAGGCTTCATAACATAAAATGGATCAAGAGAACTAATGCTTAAGCACCCTGCCATTGACAGGACCCCCAAACAATTCTGTTCCATCCAGTTTCTGTAAGAAAAATGCATTATTACCAGCAACTGAATGAATAGAGTAAGGGCCAAGCCATAGGTTGTCAACTTTTCCATGCTTGCCCTTTTCTTCCCTCCTTGAGTCCCACTTTAAAACTTTGTTCCCAATCTTAAAATTGCTGGCCTTTGTTCTTTTGTCAAAAATCTTTTTGATGCTGTCTTGCTTTTGTAATGCTTTGTTATACACTTCCTCTCTGGTCTGCTGAAGATGAATGGTCTGATTTATTCTTCTGATCATGTCATTTTCTTCAGTCTGCAACTCTTGAATCAACTTCATCACTGGTACACCAAGGCTATTTGGAAAAATTGCATCTGTACCATACACAAGCTGGAAAGGTGACATACCAATAGATTTCTTTAAAGTTAATCTGTCAGCCCAAAGTGCATGGGCCAGCTTTGTGTGCCAAGACTTTTTGTTGTCCTCCAACAGTTTCTTGATTATGTTCAATAAGCTTTTGTTGGAAGATTCTGCGAGTCCATTACCCTGACGGTAATAGGCTGTGGAATGCCCCAATGATATATGATATCTGTGATAGAACTCAACCATCTTCTTTGATCCAAATGCCGCTGCATTATCAGCGATGATCTTGGTAGGACAGCCAAATCTGGAGAGAATGTTAGTCCCCATAAATTTGATGATAACTGAATCATTGGCCTGCCTAGAAGGAATGGCTTCTATCCACTTAGTGAAGTAGTCTGTGGCAGTAAGAATCCACCTATGCTGGGCAGAAGATGGTGGATAGATTTCTCCTATGAAGTCAAGTCCCCACTGTTGAAAAGGAGCTTCAACAGTGATTGGATGCAGTGGAAGGGGTAGCAATTTTCTCTTGCCTTCAAACAGTTGGCATTTATGGAAAGTAGTGGTCATCTTGTGTATATCAGGAAAAAGAGTAGGCCAATAGAAACCAACCCTCAAAATTTTGTTGGCTGTTGACTTCCAGTACTAATGACCCCCACACTCTCCTTCATGGAATTCCTGCTTAACCTTCTCTGCATCAAACTCAGGCAAACATTTAAGCAATATACCACTTGCATTTTTCCAATAAAGACATCTATTAATAATGCAATAGTTTACTGCTTTCAGCTTCAAGAACCTTGCCTTTGTTTTTGATAAACCAGGAGGTGTATTTAAATTAAGAAAAACATAAACAATATCAGCATACCAAGAGGAATTGATGAAATGGTTTTCAACAGCGGGTGTCGAGATTTCCTCTTGATCATATAAAGCATTAATCATATGAATATCAAGAACTTCAAAATTTGATTTAGCCATTAATCTAGCTAAACCTTGGCCTTTGATGAGCTTAGTGGGTTTTATTTCTAAATCATATTCAAGAATAACAGCAATCCACTTACCTCTCTTACCATTTGGGTCCTGTGTTAGGATGTCTTTAACAACTGAGTTTGGGACAAAGGCAATAATGTGTGAGTGAAGGATGTATACCCTGAAGTCTTTTAAAGCCTTAACCAAAGCAAAAGCTTGCTTTTCCATAATGTTGTACTTCAATGGGGCATCCCTCAATGCCTTACTAAAGAATGCAATAGGCTGCTCTTGTCCTTGTGGATTTTTCTGTAGAAGGACAACAACTATGGTATGTTCTGATGCAAATGAGAAGATATACAAATCTTTTGAAAAATCAGGACTTATGAGCAATGGTTTTTTGGTTAATGCTTGTTTCACCAGCTCAAAGGATGTCTTTGCTTCCAAGGTCCATCTTACCCCTTGCTCCCTTTTTAACATGTTTTTGATATTCCTAAGGAGCTCAGCTAAGTTGGGTATGAACCTTCTCAAAAAGTTAATCTTCCCAATGAAAGATTGCAACTCCTTGATGTTTTGAGGATGAGAGATTTGCAATATGGCCTCAATCCTCTGGGGATCTATCTTTATACCCTCTTCAGAAATAATGTGCCCAAGAAGTTTACCTTCTTGGAGACCAAATAGAGTCTTCTTAGGGTTTAAAGATATTCCAAACTTTCTGCATTTCTCGAAAACTTTTCTCAAATGTTCTAAGTGTTCTTCATCTGTTTTTTAAAACACAGTGACATCATCAAGATAGATAATGATGAAGAAGCCCAATTCTTCCGAGAATGCTATGTCCATGGCTCTCTGAAAGGTTGCTCCAGCATTCATTAGACCAAAATGCATTTTCACATACATGAAAGTGCCCCACGGTGTAGTGAAGGCTGTCTTTAATTGATCAGCAGGGTGGACTAAGATCTGATTATACCCTGAATAGCCATCCAGCAAAGAAATTCTTCTAGACCCTACCACCCTCTGTAGAATGTGATCCATCTTTGGTAAAGGGTAGTTGTCTTTTAATGATGCTTTGTTCAAATCTCTAAAGTCTATACAAAGCCTGATTTCTCCGGTCTTCTTCCTAACAGACACCAGATTAGATACCCATTCAGAATATCTAATAGGGACAATAATACCAACATCATACATCTTCATGATTTCCTTTTTAACCAAAGGCAACTGTACAGGGTTTATTCTGCACAATTTCTGTTTGAATGGTTTTTGGTTTTCTTTAAGAGGGATTTTGTGCTGTATTATTTTAGTGTCATAGGACTTAAGATCTTCGTAACTCCATGCAAAAACATCAGAAAACTCTTTGAACAGCTCTATGTATGTGAGCTGGCAAAGTTTTATACAACTTAATCATTTTCGATTTTTCCTTACTGCCTATATTGCATTCCTCCACTTCAGTCTCTACAGGTTCCAGTTTTGGTTTATTTGCCACATCGTTAAAATCGAACAACTCTTCTAAAGGGGCCAGACCCTTGGGCAAACGTTCGTCTTTGGAGTGCAGAGTTTCTAACTCCTCTGTTTCTAACTCTGCATTCGTTTATGCTTCACTTTCAAGTTTTCCAGATAACCGGTTTATATTAGCGAGTTCAAGGGACGGTTCTTCTTCATCAAGAAAATTTTCTTCGATGCAGTCTGTATCATGATATGAGTCCGAACCGTGTAGTTCAAATTCATTTCTGAATTGCATGAAGTCTTCTATTTGTTTGTCGTTTTCAAACATCTACCAATATTTTTTGTTATCAGGAACGGCTGGTCTAAATTTTATTGGAGTTGTGTTGTCTCCGGTTTCATATGGCGTTAGACATGTTCTAGTTGCATAGGCTAAATTGTGAGCGGCAATATTAATTTTTCTTGGGACAAAACTCAGGTTGGATTCCTCAAATGTTTTCAAAAGATCCATGACATCATTTCGATAGGCCCTGAGTCTGGGATGATTTGCATTATACTCCCCATTGACTTGCCTAATGATTAACTCAAAATCCCCATACACATTAATTCTTATGGCTCCTAACTTTTTCAAGAGATGCAAGCCTAAGAGAAGGGATTCATATTCTGCTATGTTATTTGAACATTGGAAGTTTAATTTACAAGAAATACATTCGGTGTGGTTGCTTTCAGTGTTTTGAATCCAGACACCTGCACCAGCGTTATTTCTAGTGCATGATCCGTCAAAATGCATACTCCAAAGGGGATTGGTCTTGGTTTCATCAGTTTGGTGAACGTCCCCTGTATGTTTTGGTTCCTCAAGTTTCTCGATGTGTTGAGGAATGCTTTCTTCGCTGTCAAGTTTTAAACGCAATGGACCTATGACTTGTAAATCCAGACCTGTGTTTTGTTTGCCAATGCTTTCAAGTGTAGCAAACTGTTCAGACACTTCTGCGTTATTTACCTTCTCCTTTCCATCGGCCCTTGATTCTGTTAAAGTGACCGGCTCACTGAATGTTTCATCATTAAACATGATAAAAGAATCAAGGCCTGTATTGATAGAATAGATAGGAGAGTTTTGTGGTCTGTCCTAACTAGTGACCGTGTATTGCATATGAGACTCCCTATAAAGTTTTCTAGTTTGATTGAAAACAGGGATAGTCACATAGGTCATGTCCATTTGCATTGTACCTTGTAACTTATCCCCCCATGATCTTGATAATAACATTCCATATTTTGGGGGAACATCAGCCACAACAATATCCATAACTAAATATTTGGCTGGAATCTGGGCTAAGTTAACACAGAGGTCTTTGATCAACCCTAGACATTTCACTCTGCTTGAGTCAAAGGAGTATAAGTCTTTATAAGGTCTGGTGATTTCAAGACCCAGGCTCTCCATTACGGCTTTAGGCATTAAATTATGAGAAGCCCCTGAGTCATGCATAGCGTTGTGTAGAATTTTGTCATGAATGTTTAAACTCACATAAAAGGGAGGGACAAGTCCCTCTTGATATCTACCTTCAATCTTTGGACCAAAAATAAGCTCTGGCTGGTCATCACTAAGATTGACTGTATCTCCATTTTATTCTATATTTAAAGCCTTCAAAATTTGGGTCCTATATACATGTTGGGCAGCTAACTCGGTTAAGGGAACAGAGATTTTAATCTTAGAAATTTCCTGTTCCAGGCTGAAAGGAATTTGATTCTTCGAAGTGCTGGTTTCAGCCTTGTTAGCTGTCACTTTATCAGCAACAACAACTTGCTGATTTGTTTTATTTACACTTGACATAACAGTTGTAATAGGAGTACTAGCTGAAGTGTTAGTACTGCTAGAGCCTGCACTCTGTTTTTCAGTGTTTTGAGTGCCTTTTCCTTTACCTTTATCAGAATTTTCAGCCACTGTTTTATCCTTTTGTTTGACAACTCTGGGCTTGGTTGCAGTGTTGTTTTGTGAAGATTTATCAGAGGTTATGGTGTTGGAGGGCTGTTGACTGGTTTTTCTTCTAAGGTCATATTCTCTTTGAGGCTCTATGATGACATTTTCCATGTCTTGGTAAGGATTTTCATCATCATCTCTTTTGTCATCATACGGTGTATATAGACCTTGTTTTTTATCATAATGAATCTCAAAATCATCATCATCGACCTCAAGCATGTTGATAGCACCTTCCTCTATAATTTTGTCTGTTTCCTCACCCTCACTTATATAGTTCTGATGAAAGGGAGGAGTGATGTGTTGATCATCTTCCCTAGGTCTGTTTGGAGGTTGGTTCCTTCTAACATTCTGATTCTGGTTTTGGTTTCTGTTTTGAGGAGCGGTTTGATTTTGAATTTCTTGTGCTCTTTTAATTATGCTCATCTCTTTCATCATCTCCTCCATCATTCTTTCCATCTTTGAGTTGGAAGTAGAAGGTGTGGACTCCTCTCTAAAAGATACTCTCTTTTCAGCTTTCATCCTTGCTCTCTTCTCCATTAAGTTTAAGAAAGTTTGATGGAAAGCTTGGAGATCATTAATGCTATGGGGGGCTAAGCTTTTAAGCCTTGTTCTTACTTCCCCAAAGCTTTGAGAAAATAATCTGAGTTTGACAGAATCATCATCGATTTTGTTTCTGTCAAAGTAATCATTCATCTTATCCACATGCTGTGATGCAGTTGTAGCATTGTTAGCATCATACAATGGAATCTTCGACTGATAGTCTTGTGGAAGATTGACTAGTGGTGCAGGAAGAACTAGGGGAGCATACCATGTTGCCATGATATGTGGTGGAGGTGGATTTACAAGAGACAAATTAATCAAAGGGAAAGTGAGCTGAGGTGGAGTGGTTTGGGCAGTGGATGAAGGGTGAGCAGAAGTGGATGGAACAACAGTAGATTGCTGAGCTGATCTTGGATAAGAGACACCTAAGTTGTGAAGGAAATGTAAATCAGGAGGTGTTGTTTCTCTATCACCAGGATGTTCACTTGCTTCTGGGGGTGAAAGTGAAGACTCAGAGTCTAACTGTATTATATCATCAAATGACCTAGTTCTAAATGGATTTACTAAGTCAGCTTGCGATTGTTGTAGAGCTGAAAGATTTTCAGGAACTGATTTAGCTCTCAAGGGTGACCTGAAAACAGTTGATAATTTAATCTTAGGAGACTTCCTAAGGATACTTTCTGGGTTATCAACTACTTCAGGCGGATCAAGGTCGGGATGGGCTCTAGTGTGAATCTTTCTAGGAGCCACTATGCTATGTTTTTAGACCCAAATAAACCAGAAAAGTTCAACCAAATATGACAATATTTAAGAGGTTAAATAATCTATTTACGCAAATTTAATCCTACAGTCCTCTAACCGAGTTTTAAATGATGTTATGATGATAAGGGTTATTCCCAGTGGAGTCTTAAGGTCTGCTAAGGATTGTGGAGTCGCCAAGTGGAAGTTTTTAGCTCCTAAGGAGGTAAAAGGTTTTATGGTCCACCACCATGTTTATTGAATACCGATCTGAAATATTTTTAAGGTGTTTCTGAGTTATTTTTCAGTTGTGTGGTTTTTTAAGAATATCCTAACTTTGCTTGAAAACTTAGCTACGGTTGTGAGACAAAGACAGTCTACTCTTATGGCTAAGCTAGCTGATTTTTGAAGGTTAGATGAAGACCTATCAGAGTCCTAGGGTTGACCTAGTTTGTCATTGATTCAAACAAGTTCCATCATGATTACCATTTCTGTGGTAGTGATTGAAAAGGCTGCTTCTTACTCACAAAGTTTTCTTGAATCAAGGTTTTTCTGAGGTCTCTAAAAGGTATTAAAAACACTCAGTCCCCAGCGGAGTCGCCAGAAATGTTAGGTGACTCCAGCTGGTTAATAAAGAAAATGCTCTATGAACCAAATCTCTGATGTCGTATGATTATCTTTAAATTAAAATGATTCGGGGTTCGCTCCCCAGCGGAGTCGCCAGAAATGTTAGGTCTCTGTAATTTATTAGCAATATTGGCAGAGTCCAATTACAGAAACAAGATCGTTTCAACCAACTTTGGGATTCTAGGATCTAGCCCTCCTGAATCCGGAGAGGGATCTCTCCAATATGTACAAAGATGGATTTGTCTTTGAATTTTGGGGTTATGGTATTAGGCTAGTTATGAAGGCCAAGGGTTTGTTTGTTTTTTGGATGGTTGAGCATGATTTTTACTTGAGGAGAAAGTTCTCAGTGCAAAAAGCTTCAAAGGTGAGAAGTTGCAAGCAAATAGAATAGCTTTGGCTAAAAGATAGATATAACGCTGGTTTTTAGTCCATTGGGCTATGGAGTCATAACAGGGCTTTAATTGAACAACAACATCAAGAGTGATCCAAGGGGCAAGTCATCTATACCATAAGATTATTGAGATTAAAATGATGGAATGGAGACAATAAAGTGTTGGAGGGGTGGAAACTGATAATAATTTCTCAGAGGATTTATAGTCAGTCCAAACAAGAAAAGCCTCTTAAGTAACTGTTTAAAACCAACCAAGTGTAGGGCTAACCATTGACTTCTTGGGAAAGTTTGTATTAAAGCAGCTTAATTGAAAAACAATCCAGTAATCCACATAATTACCTTCAGAAAGTATGAAAACATATAAGAAAAACAAAGTGTAACTTAAGATCAGATAAAGTACTTTTAAACCTAGTCTGCTTTCAGTCAACAACAAGGGAAACTTTCAGAATCTGGATTTGGAGAAAAGAACCTAGGAATTAGGGCACACCATATCTTCTCTAGTCTCACTTTAATAGCAAATAATGGAAATCACATTCAAAAACAATGCTTTAAGCCAACAGAAGGATGAGGGAACGCTAACATTCCTAACTATTTAAACTGTATTAAATCATTCTTAAATAAACAAATTTGAAGAAAACATTAAGATAAAGATTTCTTAGCCAGAGAAGGTTACTGATATACAGTAGATCCTAACCCTGTTTAAACTGTTCTTTACAGAGGAATATGGAAAATATGGCATACATAGAAGGAAAAAAATTAACAAAGAAAGAGGCACTTCACCAGTAATATAGACCAGGATCCCAAGAAACAGCTTTATATTGATGTCAAACCAATTACAATCTTCAAGTCCAATGTTTCAGTTCAACAATCATCTTCACTACTTAGCCTAACAAATCTATCACAAGCAGAACTCCAAGGGCCAGTGAACACTATTTACAATCAGAAGTTTCTAGCTCAAATGTATTTCAAAGCTCTGTAAGCAACTCAACCAACAACTTCTCATCTTCTACTGAGGTATTTATAGAAGAATGAGGAGGTGAGACAACAAAAAGATCTCTAATGATTAATACAGATACGGGACTTCTCGGCCTTTTGAGAGCTCGATGGAGAATTTTTACAAGTGGATCAACGTATTAACTTTTACAATAAATATCACTTGATGGAGCTTTATTTGACTTTAGCAGAGGCTCACAGGTATCGTGTGGAGTAACTCCGCGGATATTTTCTGCATTGATTTCCTTGCAGAAGTAACTCCCTGGCTGCGCTGGAGGTGAATATCTGATTTTCTTCATTAACTTCAGCCTCTGTTTTGAAAGGTTTGAGGCAACAGGTGGCTCGGGGGTAGTTGAGGAATCAATTTGCCTCAGATGTGGCGGTGGAGGCTTTATGTCTGATAAAACACTTTAGTTTTTCTTTTAAACTATGTTTTAGATTGGGGATTAGGCTTTTGATAACTGTCTTAGCTGTAATCCCCGTAAAAACTGTCTTCAATCTTCATCTGCTGTGCTTTGTCTTCAAAACTGATACTCCTTAACTGTTCTCTTGAATAAAACAGTGTCTTGTCGATGTGCAGGGCCGCACAGGGCTCTTTATGCTATCAACGCTCATGAAACATTGATAAATCATTTGATTTTAACCCTGTGAATGGTTCTCTGTAATAGCTCGAAGGCATAGGAAACTTATTTCCCAAACCTCGGCTTTCTTTCATTATACAATGGAAAACCATTAAAACACCTGCAAAACACAAAAATAGTTAAGAAATCCTGCATTTTTAGGTTTTAACTGCTTCAGAGGGTGGGAGAGGAGTGTGGCCGTCGGATCGTGGAGCGGGGGCGCAGATCAACGACGGAGATGCAGCGGATGGACGTAATGGAAAAAACCTTTGTAAACAACGAAAAATGGCATTTTCAACTTTACAAAGGAAAAGGCGTATTTTGTATGAATGGTGGGGGTATCGTACGGTGGGCCCGGCGGGACTGATCGCAAATCGCAAAAGTTGAAAATGCGATGGTGGATTATGTGACGGAGAGAAAACATGCGATATTGCGATATGCGATGGGCGGAAACTGCGATTGGAGCGGTCGCATCACAAATATTTGCGATGGATCAAACCTTCAGAAAATGAAAATGCGATTTGCGATATGCGATGTTTGCGATTTGCGATCGGGCGGAATGATCGCATCGCAAGTTTTTGCGATGGGTTATTTAAACAAACCGCGGAAAATGTGATTTTGCGATATTGCAATTTGCGCCGAGCGCCAAAGGGTTTAGAGCTTGGTTCCAGGGTACGGGTATATGGATGAAAAGGGTTAGGGGCTTAAGCTTGAGGGGGCTTAAGTCCTACATAAAAACATGTATTTTCATGGTTTTTTTGAAGGAAATGAAGGTTTTGGTAAGGTTAAAAAGTGGGTTTTTAACCTTATAAAAGGGATTTTAATGAGATGGAAAGGGAGAAACATGAAATTGTGGGTTTTTCATGGGAAATGGAGAATAGAAAATGAGGTTAGTGAGGAAGAAAAGGAAGGGGAGCAAGGGGTTCTGCAGCAGTATTTAACTTGGGATTTTTGAAGGATTTCAGAGGCTTTTAGGATGTAAACAGCAATAAGGGATCTGGACAAAGGCATGAGGCCTTAGAGAGACTTCAAGAGCCAACAATTTTTAGTGATACAATTGTTCCTTGGAGGCTCCAAAGAGATTTAGCCACCTTTTAGTATAACAAAATATTATAGGTGGCTAACAGAACCTACTATCCCGATCTGATATGATAGACTGTGGGATCCCAAAGTGCACCCACACTCGTTCAAAGAAGAGTTTAGCAGTGGCTTCTACTGTGATATTCTTCTTGCAGGTTCCCATAATGGCCAGCTTCGAGAATCTGTCGATGACCACGAAAACACAGTCATTTCCCTGCTTAGTAGAAGGTAGGCCCGACATGTAATCCGTGGAGATGGATTCCCATGGTCGACTAGGGGTAGGTAGCGGAGTATATAGGCCTTGCTTCTTGATGGTCGGTTTGGCAATGGCACAAGCAGTGCAGGATCTGATGTGCTTCTCGACATCCTTTCAAAGGTTTGGCCAATAGAAATACTTCTGTAGGATTGCTACTATTTTCTCGACCCCGAAATGCCCAGCGACTCGACTGTAGTGTGTTTCCCATATCATCTTGGCACGCTTGCTTGAAGGAACACAAAGGTGTCCCAGGTGACATAAAATTGCAGCTTGGAGGTGAAAATTTGGAACTTGCGTACCCCCCAAGAGTGCCTTGTAAGTGTGGCCGAATTCTGGGTCACTCTCATAGAGAAGCGACCAATCAGAAGTCTCGTGGCCACAAGAGTTGAGCACGATGGTGAGCGCCATGATGGGTGGTTGTCTAAGGTAGTCTGCAACAGTATTGGTGCTACCCTTCTTGTACTTGATGTTCAAATGAAACTGTAGCAGATATGTGGACCACTTCTGATGGCGATCATTCTGCAACTTCCCTTGTGTCTGTATGGACTGCAGGGGCTGGTGGTCTGTGTGGATGATTGTTTCCTTCCCCAAGATGTAATTCTTCCATTGTTGACAAGCTTACACAATGGAATACATTTCTTTTTCATAAGTGGAATACTTGCGAATTGTGTCAGAAAATGTCTCACTGTGAGATGCCACTGGATGTCCGTGTTGAGTAAGAACTGCCCCAATAGCATAGTCAGAGGAATTTGTCTTGATATCAAATGGTTGTTGCAAGTCTGGTAAAGTGAGCACTGGGGCAGAACAGAGGCGATTTTTCAATTCTGTGAACGCCTTCTGTTGAGGTTCTGACCGAAATAATTTTGCTCTCGCTCCTCCCTTGGTGACTTGACTCAAGGGCCAAGTGATATGAGAGAATCCCAACATGAACCTCTGGTAGAAATTAGCAAGAACCAAAAAGCTGCGAAGCTCTGTTATAGTGGTTGGGGCTGGCCAATCCTGAATTACTTGGATCTTGGCTGGATCCACATGCACCCCCCTTTCATCAATAATGTATCCTAAATATTGAACCTGGGTCATGCCAAAAGTGCACTTCTCCAAATTGGCACACAACTTGTGTTGCCACAGTGTTTGGAGGACTTGTCGGATGTGGTGAAGGTGCTCTTCCCAAGTCTGGCTGAAGATCAGAATGTCATCCAAGTACACCACTACAAATGAGTTGATGAATGACCACAAGATGTCATCCATCATCCTCATGAAGGTTTCGGGAGCATTAGTCAACCCGAAAGGCATGAACAACCATTCTAAAAGGCCTTGGCTTTGAAGGCAGTCTTCCACACATCGGAGGCTTCAATTGGTACTTGGTGATACCCCGACTTCAAGTCAATCTTGCTGAAATATTTTGCACCTTTGATTTGGTCCAGAAGGTCATCAATCCATGGGATCAGGTACCTATTCCGGACAATGATCTTGTTCAACGCCTGATAGTCAATACAGAGTCTCCACGTCCCATCCTTCTTCTGTACCAACACGATCGGGCTCCCACAGGGTGATGAACTTGGTCGGATGTGACCTTTCTACAGCTTGATTTCATCATTCTCTAGAATAAAGCACTGATAGATCGGTCCATTATGTAGCGGCGCACCTGGGGTCAGATCAATCAGGTGCTTGACCTGACAATGCAGAGGAACCCCTGTGGGCGAGGTGAAGATGTCCCCGTACTCCTCCACAACCTTATCCAATTGTTGTTGTCGTGCAGAGGAGCCCTGTCTGGAGGTCATGGCCACAATATTCTTCTTACCCTGGGGGTGGATCATCAGGAAAACGAATTTGCTGGTTTGGGAAATGAGCTTACTGCATTGTTTTGCAGTAACCAAAGAGATAGCGGTAGGAGGTGGTACCTCTAGTATCTTGTACAACTTATTTCCCAAGGTAACAATAATAGCGCAAGGCCAAGACTCATACACAGCATGACGCTTCCACAAGTATGGTTGTCCTAATAATACATCAGAAACATCAATAGGAGCAACGTCACATAATACCTTATTCATGAAGGGCTTGATGCTATAGGGAAGGTGACACTGCTGGCTGACGCGGAGATCTTGTCCTTGGTGAATCCACTCGATGGTTTATGGATGTGGGTGAGATGTGGTCGGCAAGCCCAACTGCTTCATGGCGTCTGCTAAAATGAGGTTCTTTTGGCTCCCATTGTCGACAATGAACTGTACCAGGGAGCCCTTTACCCACATCTGGGAGTGGAAGAGACATTCCTCCTCCTCTGGATCTTTCGGTTCCTCCTTCTGGATCTTCATAGTGGCAACAGTGGCATTGGGCTCTGCATCAATAATCTGTTTCCCTTTGTCATTCCCCTTGTCAGGTTCTGATGCAGAGTCAGAGCATGCATCTAACTCAAAAGCCCGCATCTTGGCCACTAGCGACTGCTTGGCCTGAAACTCACTTGTGTTGTGAGTGGAGCTCTTATGGAACTCACACCACTTTCCTGTGTCCTTCTTTGGCTTTGCAGTGTTGTTCTTTGCTTGTGGCTTCGACAGGTTGTCTTGAGTCGCCATGCCTTGGCTCTGTCCTTTGTTCTACGGTTTGGGAGCACCTTTCCCTTGCTTTTGATTTGCAGATCCAAAGTCTCGCTTCTTCTGTTTGAATTTTTGCTCAATCTTGGAAGCATACCAGTATGACGTACCAAGCAAGGAGATTTCGAGGAACTCCATTTCCTCCTGAATGTATCTGTGCAGAAAACTGTGATAATTTAGCACCAGATGTTTGTTTGAATCTTTGATACCCAACTTGGTGCGCAAGGTATGGAACAGATTCGTCAGCTCATGCACATCTTGATCCCTTTGTTATCGCAGCATGGTCCACTGCATGTACTTGTCCTCATAGCTCCCCACGAGATAGTATTGTTCCTTGATGGTGTCTCGAAAAGAATTCCAAGTGGGTACGGCCGAGAACAGAGAGGGTTTTGTCTCGTCCTTTTTCTCACAGTGGGTTTCCCACCAGTCCTTGACATGGGGGTTAGCTTTGAGGAGTGCAAAAATAATCTTCTCCCTATCGGAAAATTCATGAACCGAGAAATATCCTTCTAATAGATTCAACCATATATCTACAACATCTGCATCTATTTTCCTCTCAAATATGGAAATGTCAAAATTTACTTGTACCTTAAAAGGAGTCGCACCTCCAGAGTGGCTGCTAGATGCAGATGCTCCGCCGATGGTCAGCCGTTGAAGGATCTGGGCAAAGTTATCCATAATCGCATTCCTTTTTTTTTTTAGGGCTTCCTCGAGCAATATTTTGATAAGATCTCCTGCTCCCTCATATTTATTTTCATCCCCCATGGGCGTCCGTCGGGGTTTGCGAGGCTGATCTTGCAAAGGTTCCACCAGATCAAGCCCTAACTCCTTATACCCCGACCTCGTTGGGGACATGCAAAGAAGAATCGAGAAAAAGCAGAACCCTTTGATACCACTGATCCAGATTTATGCAGGAACACAACAGAATAAACACATAACCATAAATGCAAAGATGCAGTGGAAATAACACTTCATTTCGTTAATATCAAAGAACTGAAATTTGCTTACAGACATAATGGAAATAAAACTAGCTAGGGCATTGGTAGCTATCTCTGAGAAGAGATGTGGCAGCTACAGGCCTCTGAACTGAGTTAAAATGAGGCTTGAGGGCCTATTGATTATTTAGAAACAATGGGAAATCCTAAACAGCCAAAACCCTAACCCTAGGAGATGAAGCGCCAAAACTATGGGCCCCGTTTGGGTAAATTGGTGTTTCAACTTCCCAGGGGCGTAACTTTGGCATACGATCTCCGTTTGACACGTACCATACCTCGTTAGAAAGATATATTCGAGGACTACAAATTTTGAACAAGAAAACGTCATTTAGGGCCTCAAAACGGCTCCAGAAGTTCAGGACTTAAAAAACTGCTAAAAATTGTAAGTTGTGCCGAAACTGAAAAACTGAAAGAGACAATGGTGGGGCCTCAAGTGGAATAGGCGGGTGACCACCAATATCCACCTGGATCAAAAAAATGGTTTCAGTATCTTTTGTATAAAATGTAAGCCTGAAAGGCATAAAAGGACAGATTTGGAAGATAGGAAACAGATAGAGAAGTAGGGTTTTGATTGTAAGCGTTCGGGAAAAGTAGTGGAATAAGGCCATTGATATAGAAGATCAGGCCAGGGAAATCCTATGTAAATACTTGTTTTAATATAGGGAAAACTCAATTTCTAGGTTTGTAATGAGTGTATATTGTGTGTGCAAATGAATTGAGTGGAACAGAGAATTCTGTCATTTCATGTTCAAACTACATGTTTGAGAGAATGTGTGTGCTTAATTGAGATTAAGAATTTGTGTGAATTGATCACTGAATGGATCGATTCCATTAAAGAACTTACTTGGGTGTCTAAATTTAGACATAAACTGGTTTGGATGCATTCCAAAATGAGTTGATTTCATATGGAGCATTAAAAGGAGAAAATTACACGTTTTTTCGTGTAGTTACAATGTAGTGTGATCGGGTTTTGAAGTTCATTTGAGGGTTACTGTGGATTTGAACCACATAAATGGGATATAGAAGCTAAGCCATGCGTGGGCGAATGACAAAGGGTTTTTTAAAACCTGTTCGAAATGTTGAATTAATCCACAGTGGAATGGTATCGAAGAATTGGAGCAGAACTGTGAATATCCAACACAGTGGAAACGAATAAAAGGTTTGTTAAAGCACGAAGGTGTCGTTTCGAACGAACTGTGAAATTGGAACAACAAAGGTGGGAGTGATGGAACAACAAAGGTGAGGAACAACGGAACAATGCGGTGGAACCATGAAAGTGTTTTTGAAAAACCATAAATGGTTTTCGCATAGCCTTAAGTGGTAAGTGGTTTTATCCCTTTTCGAATGCGATTGTGCTAAATGGTTGACACGTAGCATGGGCGGTTTTGTAATACAACCCATTTCACGTGGATATGGAGTGATAAGGTTTGGGGGTTAAATGAGCGCGATATCAGTTGGATGATCCGATCAAAGGATCGGATGGTGTTCGCAAGAGGAGTTGTGTGGAGGTTAATGGAAGTGTGGATCAATGGTAGAAACCCCTTGAGTTGGAGCGCGATGCATTAACAAGCATCAGATTCAAGGAATGATGGGAAGGTAAGTTGTGGGCCCATAAATGTTTATGTAAATGTTTATTGGGGTTTAAACATTAAATGGATGCGAACTTCGAATGAAATGAAATGTTCCGTGAGCGCTTGAATAAAAACCATATATATGATAATTGCTATGCTGTGGGCCATATTTATATTTGGGTTGTTATCCAAAGTTTGAAACATTGATCCGATTGCATGAAATGGGTAAAGGCCTATCGTTTATAACCATAGAGCATGAAGAAGGAATAGCTCTGCATGTGAGGATGTTGTGGATTGTATTTATGGTTTTAACCATCAAAATTGAAAAAGTAGCTTTTGCATATGAAGCTTACTGTGGGTTTTATAACCATTGATTGAAAGTAAGCTTCCACATTATTGAGTTTGCCAATATGGGCATTAATTTTGGGTTTTAAATGGACCATGCATTTTTGTATGCATTGAAGAGTGAGAATGTGGGTATAGGCAGCTTTGGCTACTATCAGCGGGTAGAGCTATAGTATAGAACTTCGAACTTAGATAATGAGTGGATTTTATACAAGGATAAGCTTGAGAAGGTTAGGTGTGTGTGGGTTTTAGGGTCAAATGGGGATTTAGAGCATTGGGGTATAGTTTTTTTTAGGAAAATGAAGCTAAGAAGAGGGTAGACGACCTAAATGAGGGCATTATGGACTTTTCATTACTATTACACTTACTCAGAAACCCTTTCCTTCTTCCTTGAACTAAAAATGGTAGATGAATTCTTTTGAAGCTCTTGGCAGTCAGGAGTGCCCTTTCTTTCTCTGAAAATAAATGATATCCATGGAATGTTATTTTAAGTATGAAAAATATGAGGAATAATCAGTCTGATGCAGGAGCATCCTGCTTAATTTTAATTATTTATTTGTGTGACTTAGGGGGTGATGTTTTTTGTAATTATTTTATAAATTATGTACATTTTAAAACATAAATTGAGAGAAAAATGTGAGTGTAAGATTTATTGTAACTATTCTCTTAACTAATTGAGAATATGAGTTGGAGTTGAGTTGTATAGATATTTTAGGGATTATGAATTCCTTAAATGGAACTTAGTTGAGTCAAAAAAGGGATAAATCTATTTTAGAGTTTGGTTGAGATAGTTGTGGAGGAAATCATGGATTGGAAATAATCCACAATTATGTATAAATATGAGGTTTGTGTGAGGATAGAAAAAACATAGAAAATAGAATAGGAGAGAGTGAGATAGAGAGAAATGGTGTGAGATTTTATGTAAAGGGCAAGAGCTGAGAGGTACACAATTGTAATATTCAGGAAAAATGGTTTGAATCTATAATTTTCTTGTTATTATTATAAATAAGTATTTTGTTTATTCTTTGGTTAACTCTTCATATGTATTTTGAGTTGAATATAAGTAGATTAATATGGAGATTTTATTTGAATATTTCATGAAAAGGGAACACGGTATCTGTTATTGTGCAAGTGTCTAATTTATTTCAGATGCTCTGCATCATTTTAGTATCAAAGCCTAGGGAGAATTGAGGGAGAGTGATGTGCCCATAAAGGCTGGCGTGAAGAGTGTAATATCTTGTGTGGGAGATTGTCTTATCGGGTTGTGTTGGCATCACTGTTGCAAGACTTTTAATCAAAGATAAATTTCCAAGAGTGGTCAAATCAAAGACGTGTATCATCGAATATTCTGGTGCGTAATCAATGGGCAGTGCCTTTGTTTGTGTTTCTTTTTGCAGTGTTTCTATGTATTGATGAATTGTGAGAATTTCTCCATGGACCATGGAACGATCTGTTGTGAGCGATATGACAGGTGAAAATGTGGTGCAATGGCATTTTGTCTTGGCATCACTGAAAAGAGAAGTAAAAATCTCCTCAGCGATATAACAAGGATTAGATCGAAAGAATAATGTAGTGTCTGAGAATCTGAATCGGTATTAGATCACTGTAGTGAAGAAAAGTGGTTAGCGTGGAGTGTGGTATGACATAATTTCACCACAGTGAAAAACATTAGTCCAATTGCTGCAATTTCGCGCGGTCAAGAATTGGTAAGTTTGGTAATTTAAAAAAAAAAATCTAAGATCACCACTTGTGATGCTTGGGAGGAGGTTTCTGCATAGCCAACTATGAAATAACCATCGGCAAGTCCCTTGTTTACCAGTTTGAACGTTGCATCTTCTCGCTAGCGGGTAATTACCAACATTGCATTTGTTTCACGCTGCATTTGTTTGCTATCTATCTTGGATAAACGATTTTTCGAGGGTTGTATGGAGAAATGCGCATAGGTATGAGCAGTGACATGGTAGTCTCCTCTTCTCGCTTAAAAATCCATTTAGTTTTGTGTATTGGTTTAATGTGCGTGGTGAAAGTTAGTCATAAAGTAACTATGCATTGGTCACAGCGGCACTGAGAACATCTTCACAACTAGTTGTAAGTGAGTATGGGAAGAAAGTGAGAAGAGTGACACCAATGTCAGATGCAGAAATCGAAGAATTGTAATCCCGTATAGTCATTAGGGGAATTTTGAGGTCTAAAATGGGCCCTCTAAGGAAATAATAAAATAATAGCTAAACCAATAAAATAATATTTATTAATTTGAAATTCACTTTTTACACCACAATCCATGTAACCATAGTTAAATTCAATTCAAAAGTTGTACCAAAATAAAAGTAATAAAAAAAATGTATTGATGTGACTATAAATAAGAATGAGCTTTTCAAGAAAAAGTCATTATCATTAAACAACTAATGCATTTGTCCTTTGTACTTAAATAACTTAAAATAAAATATAAATATAAATGTATAAATTCTTAATTGTTATATGCTATTTATTAAAATTTATATTATTTAAATTGTATAATAACATGAAATTAATATACTATATAAAAATAATATAATATAATAAATGTATAGGGATATGCATTGTTTCTTTCAAGAAATACGAAATAACAATAATATATTTTTATTCAAAAAATGTGAAATGACATTTATTATGAGTACTTTACTTTGAATTTAAAAGTACTTAGAGCACTACCATGGTTAACCATGAGTTTTTATCCACCTTTTAGAATGTGACAAGTAAGTACCTTTAACTCAATCAATGCCACCTCAACCATTAGGGATGATGTCATCCCCTAAAATGTGATTGGTTCTCATAAAGTGAATTTTGATTGTACATTTTCCTTACGAGGCTCATTTTAGACCTCAAAATTCTTCTAATGTGTTGCATAAAATCTGCTAGAAAGAAATACCAATGAAAACATCGAGAAAATATTTGCTACTTTTGGCAACGTGAAGACCGTGTGTATTTGCCATCCTCAGGCAGCTAATGGTTTGGGCCTGTCAAGTTCAAGGTATCCAAGGGCTGGCATGCTTGTCAATAAAAAGCTGCATGCTCTTGTGGAGTTTGAGACAGTTGAACACGCTGAAAAATATGTTTCAGAACTGAACGATGAGAGAAACTGGAGGAGTGGTCTTCAAGTGTCGTTGTTACTTCGACGAGTGAGCAAGTCCGTTCATCAGACTAAATTACGAAAAACATCAACTGAAAATATTGATAGCAATGGTGAAGTCAGGATGAATCTAAAGGTGGAATCGGCCAGCGTAGGAGGCAATAAACGTTGTGGACTGAGTGCAAAGGCAGAGAATGCCAAACGCAGGCATTGGAGAATGCTGGAGATAACATCGTGAAGGAAAATCGGGAACTGAGGACTACAAACAGCGTCGACGTGCAGGCTTGCTGTGAGACTGTGTTATAGTTTATGACGCTATCACAGTGAATTTATGACGCGATAACAGTGTGACTTGGGACTAACTGTGTGAGTAGTAACACAAAGATGACTTTAAATTATAAATCCGTAACTGCCTTGGCAGTAACATAACTCCGACGTAATTTCCCTTTGGCACCATTTCTTGTATGGTAATAATTGTGTTCAATCTTGTGTTGATATTTGCATTTGAATGATATCTGTCTTAAGTCAATATGAAGTGAATAATGCAAGCGATATAAAATTTGGGGAACACAGTTTGCAGTCTTTACATTTCATGTTATTTGAGAGTTGATTTTCACACTAAAAAAAGAAAACTAATAGATGTATAGTCTATTCATGAGCCAAGTTTAGAGAGCGCAAACTTTGTCACATATGGAGAGTTCGATGGTTTTGGTTTTATGTGTAACATAAATTGTTACTCCTGTCTATCGCCGAATAACATATTGAATGGAAAATGAAATTTGAAGTGCACATTAGTGTGAACTGTATCATTTCCATGCCAAGAAACCTAGCATTTATTTGCTTGTGGAAGATTTTATTTTCAGAGTTTTATACCCCGGAGAATTCGCTAAGCATTGCTGGTATGAGAAATCATATTGGAAATACGTGAAGATCAGTGGTGATTGTTTAGGGTTGTGTTGGTCATGTGGAGAACACAAAGAGACTCCAAGGAATTTTTTTGTGCACGGAAGAGAGACGGTGTTTCATGAGAACCTACAAAGAAGGAGCTGCATGGAAGTGCAAGAAGACTGTCTGTGCTAAGATGATGAGGGTAAGGTATGAAAATTAATTTCCAAAAGGTATTTTAAATGTTGAAAATTAAATGGTTTATTTATTTTCATCATAAAATAAATCTTGGAAAAAGTGGATTGCATTTCGATTTAAAGGATAAAGTATCATGATGTAATTAGTGACTTATGATATTACATAAGAATGGAGTATGAAAGAGAATTGGTGGAGTGAATATTTACATCATGAGAATGTATTAAGGGTGGATGTTCATTGGTATATTGTATAACTTGAATTAGAGTCAAAATATCCACTATTGTAATTATTGGGTCAAGCCTTGAAGTCAAATAAGATGTTAAGGTCAAATGAAAATTTGGATAGCTTGAGTCAAGTTAAACCATTGAGTTATTGTACAAGAGGGTGCATTTTTAATCCAAGATGAAGATTTGATGTCAAGTCTGGAGTCAAAGAGTCTTAAATCAAGTCAAAGGTTTCAATGTAATTGGGTGCATGATCGGCAGTGCTCGACACCCAAAGAGTTGGTCATTATAACACATGAAATACTACAGTTGTTGTTTTGCAACAAAGAGGAGCAAGAGAGTTGCCAGGAAATGATTCCAAGACAGAGAACCGTAAGAGGTCAAGCACAGGAAGAGAGCTTGTATTGTTGATGGCAAGTATGGAGGCTTGTTGAAAAGGGGATTTGAATGAAATCCAAAAATGAACAGATGAAGTTCTCAAAGGAGGAGAAGATGGCTGTTGATAGTCATTTCAGAAGATCTAAGGAAGACCACAAAAGAAGAAAGAAGAAGGAAAATGCCAAGGCAAATGGCATATGGAAGAAGTTGAATGATGGAGAGTATGATAGGGATAAAGCTGAGATAGTAGTTCACCTTGAGTTAATGATGAAATTGTTGCAAAGAAAAAATAAAGACGAGAGACATGGTTGGTCCATGAGGAAGAAAATGAAATGGCAGAGACTACACGCAAAGAGAGAACAACAGGTAAACATACAGTTAACAAAAGATTTGAGGAAGCTCAAGCAGATGATGAGTGTGCAATTGAGATGTGAAGAACTCAGAGAGGCTGAGTTGAAAATGGAAGTTTCCATTGGTGGCACAAAACAGGGTGAAATTATGGGTGTTACACCATTTTTTGGTCATCTAACCTTTCACCATTAGATGGACCCAAGTACACCATGTAAGACCAGTTTTACCCTAAGTAAAACTGCTTTCACTATGTTAAAATAGGAAACCCCAAAAGGAAATATTAAACAAGCCTATATTTGTTTGATTTTCCTCATGGAATAATTAATTAAACCATAATTTAATTATTATTTCCCAGTCATGTTTAACCCAAAAACAAAGAAATTAATAAGATAAACCCATAGTTATCTTATTATTTTCTAGGAATAATTATTTAAATCTTATTTAGATAATATTCCTTGTTAAATATGACCAAATCAACCACCATTAATCAAATAAATCATTATTTATTTGATTATATCCCAACCACTTCCTTAAAAGATAAATAAATCATTTATTTATTTATTCTTCACTAATCAAGGGATTTGACCCAAGTCAAACACCCTTTCCCTCCAACAAATAATAATAAAATATTCCGTAGAGGTGGATCTAGATTTGATTAACATTATTTTAATCATGCACCAAGATCTAGAATGGCCCAATATTTTGTTATAAATAGGAGGGTTTTCCCCATCATTCTTCACCTTTTGTTGCCTACTAGATCACTCTGGATCTATACACTTGGTCTCATTTCTATCATTTGCTCCCATTGAGCTCTACTTTATGCATTGGGTTTTCTACATCTACAAGAGAGAGAAAGCTTAGATCTGAAGTGCTGAGGACTACAAAGAACCCATCCCATTGAGGAGATCTGGATACACCTTCTTGTTTCCTCCCAGGTGCCCTGTAATATAAAAATTCATTCAAAAAATCGTGTTCTTGTCTTGTCTGTTGGATGCATGGAGCAAACTCCTTACTTTACTGCTTAATGTCTTTCCATTTATAGATCTGTTTGTTGCGGCATTTTAACTACTAATCGCAGATCTGAAGATGTTTGGCAGCCTCTATTGTTGTTAGGGCTATTAGTTATGCGTAGCTAAAGTGGTTCTTTTTCGTACACTTCGACGAAGAATTCATACTAACAAATGGCGACTCCACACGGGTTTTAAATTACGACCGCTGTCGTTTTTCATATTCTTGCATATCCAGCTACTTCAGACCCTAGGGTTTCTTTTCAGCTGTTTATTTTTCCTATTTTTATGTTGTTTTTCTCACATAAAACCCTAAAACATTAAAATTTCTAACTTCCGTGTGTTTCTGGCCCTATTGCGCAGGTAAGCGACACCAGCCGCAACTGAGACGGCAACTTTTCTGAAAATCTTCCGCCGAGACAACCGGAACTAGGGGTCGTACTTTTTGGCCCTAAACCTGCGACACGGACCTCCGGTCGCACTTTCCGGCATTTTACGCGACACACTTTCAGATCGGGTGACTGCGACCTGCCTTTTTTCCAGCATTTTTTCTGCAATTTTTCTGGGTTCTGCTGCAGCTTCTGTCAGGGTCTTCCAGCCTCTGTCTCAGCCCGCCTTGACCAAGATATGATCTATTTTTACTCATCTAAGTGGGAACCCAGCCCCTTAGGGCTTTAGTACCCTCCACTTTTTGTGGAAGAGTCTTAGCTGTTTCAACCGTCGGTTTCAGAGCTTCAGCCCCCTCTATTCCAGATCTGTTACCTCTTGTTCAGATCCTTTGAAATCAGCCTCTTTTCCTTTCAAATCACCTCTTGTCGTTTTGTTTGGACCTCCTTTTGACGGCCTCCGCCTCACCCCCTCTGGTTTTTGCTGATTTCCTTCTCTTTTTCCAGCCACCTTGCCTCTGTCTCTTGGCTGTGATCTGCACCTCTTGCCCGCAGCTTTATCCTCTAGATCTCTGTCCTTCTTGACCCTAGGTCTGTTGAGCTCCCTTTGTGTGTGTTTTACATAGTTTTTTCCCTTTCTTTTTAGCATAGTTGTGAGAGACCCACCTTTTTGGGTTAGATAGATGCATACGTAGCTGTTATTTTTCTGTCATTTCAGCATTATACTCTGTTCTCTATAGGTTTATTTTCAGCTACGCAGCACACTTTTTCTTGCTCTCAACAACGGAAAGGGTTTAAAAATTAAAATTAACGCACACCACACACTGACCCTAAGTGAAGAAGCGTCTGGTTAACACCGCCTAGCAAAGACTCTAAAATCAATTGTCACTGCACCTTATCTGCCCTTGACCTTTCTTGATTCTGTCCCTTTCTGCCCTTGTCGGTTTCCTTCTTCCTGTCATCATTGCGCCCCCAAGGCGCCTTTCCCGGAGACTTCTTGGCCTTCACCCTTAGTTTCCGGTTGATCGACCTGCTCCGCACCGCCGTCGTCGAGCCAGTCCACCTTCGAGTCCGCACTCCGACTCCTCTCCTGATTCATCGGGTCCTCCTTCTCCTTCCGGTTCTCCCCCTGTTACCTTCACTATGTCTGGTCCAGGGCCTAACGCTAGCGGTTCTCCCGGCCCCAATGCCGGCCCTACTTCTAGCGGAACCGCCACAAACACTGCCCCAACCACCCCTGTGCTGCCGTACATTGCAGGCCTCAGCCTCCCCGATTTTCATCAGTTGATTAATGACCCCATTCACCACAATGCTACCTGGCCCGCTATGCCCACCAAGCTGCCCTCTGATATCCCTAAGTTCGAGGGCCTTAATGGAGAAGATCCAACCAATCACGTCCGGTCTTTTCACATGTGGTGTTCCTCCAATTCCATTACCGATGACTCCATCCGTCTTCGTTTGTTCCAACGCACGCTTACCGGCGAAGCTTCTAAATGGTATGTTGAACAAGCCACCTCTACCCATACCACCTTTGAGACTCTTGCCCAAGCCTTTTTGTCATACTTCCAGCTCCCCCTCCGATACGATACTGGCACGGAGCTCTTGACTTCATTTAAGCAAGCCTCTTCAACACGCCTTTCCGCCCATGTTCAAGAATGGCGACGAAGACGGAGCTTATGTCGAGCCCCTCCCTTCGAAGATCGGGTTTACATGGACTGGTTCCTGCGCACCCTTCCCGCTCCCATCGGCAAAGATGTCGCCGCTCATTTTCCTCAAACTGAAGAAGCCGCCCTCCAAATAGCCTTGAAATATGACCTGATCTACGCTCAATCTGGTTATGTTTATACCGTTCTTCCTGACCTCCCCAGGCCCGGTGGTGCTAACGCCCTGGGGGCATCTCATTCCGCCGACGGTATCGTTGGATCCCTTTCCCATCCATACGCTCAACCTCCTATGGGCTATGGTCTCCCTCAGGGAGGGGCCAGCTCCTCCAGCACTCTTCCCCCTCCCGGTAGCATGTATCCAGGATATGGCATGCCTCCTCCTTTTGCCCAACCTCCTGCTTACCTCAATGTTGCCCAACCTACCCATTACCCTTATCCGCAGCCTGGTGCGCCAGCTCCTCCAACATATGCGCTTCCTCCTCCCTTGCCTCCTCAACCCCAGCACCAGCACCTACAGCCCCCTCCAGGGCAAGTATTTGCACAGCAGGGCGTGACTAATCCCCCTTCTTCTCAAAGAAGGCGGAGAGGCAACCAAAACCAATCTGCCCCTGGTACCCGAGGACCCAATTCCGGTGTGGACCCTAGCACTGGCAACCAGCAACCGGGCAGTCAGCCCAAGCCGGACAGGCCGCTTCACACCAACAAGCCCTGTTCGTGTTGCGGTGTTTACGGTCATTACACCCACGATTGTCCCCTCTTACCCCAGATGCGGCAGATGTGGGAGTCTCAAGCCACATTGCGCGGACAGCACGCCTCCCCTCATGCTCCACCTAATGTGGCCACTACCCAGCTAGCTGTTTTTACCGATCCTTTCCCTCAGCAAGGATTCGTGGCTACCCAACCACCTGACAACCAGGTAGCTGCCCCCCCTTCCCTTTCTGGTTCCTCTGATTACCAGATCCTTATGATGAATTCTGATCCCAACCCCTCCATCGATCTTCACCTTCAAACTCGGGCTCCCCAGTACCCCAAGCCTCCTGCTCCGTCTACCCCCGAGCCTCCCTCTTCAGGTTCTACAGAGCCTCTTTCGACATCCAGTGGCCCCTTACACATCCCGCAACCCAAAGTTGAGGTTCATCCAAAGATTCCAAAGGGACCATTACGCCGAAATGCTGCTTCCAGCCGAGCCGCTCAATCGTATAGCATAGTAGATGATTTGGCGCAGTCACCCGCGGCCATTTCCACACTGGAACTCCTCCAGTCGTGCCCTTCCCAAAAAAAGGCTCTACTATCTGCCGTGGGCGCTGTAGATCCTGCTGACGACCAAATGATTGTTTTCGACGCCACCCAATCGGATCACCCTCCCCTCCCTCCTTCCGTCGCCTTCCAAATCCCAGTCAAGATACGGAATGCCATCGTTTCCCGGTGTATAATTGACGAGGGGGCATCCACCTGCGTGATGTCCGCTTCGGTTTGGAAGCAACTCGGATTTCCTGAGCTGGCCCCTTCCACGATCACCCTTAGAGTGTGGGACGGTCATGCCTCCCAGCCCATTGGCTTGTTTGGTAATTGCCCTATCACCCTCGCCGGTAAGACTGTTTGCGTTGACGTCGAAGTCATTGACGCCCCACTCGACTAAAACATTCTTTTGGGGCGGAGCTACACCTATGCTATGTCTGCTGTCCCATCCGCGGTCTTTCGCAAGATATCTTTCCCCCATAATGGAAAGATAGTCACCATTGACCAGTTGACATATCATGAGCCTCCCTCTCAGACCTCCTCTGAGACCACCATCTCTTCTGTAGCCAACAAGCAAACCGTCGATTCCCTGACCAGTGTCTCCCCCGGCGTTTACAAGGACTCCTCCCTGCTTGGAACCTTTCCTTGTCTTCCCCCTCCTCCTATCACTGATCCCAGCTTGTCAAATGTTTGCATGATGCAATCGTCTCAGGCCACCCTCAAACGGCCTGCTTCGGCTAGTCCGCAACCGCCCCTTCGCCCTCCGCAACCCGCTCCTAGCCATACTTCTCCGCCAACCGGACCTCCTCCTTCTGGCCTTCCTCCTACAGCTGGTATCCCTGAACCCCTTTACCCCCCTGGCTCGGTTCCCCCTGGCCTTAACCATCTCGGAGCCGTCCCTCCCGGCCATTACCCTGCTGGACAGATCCCCTTCTTGGCTCCCCCTCCCGGAGTATATTCTGTCCCCGTCATGGCCACCCTCTCCCTTCCCAACCTGACCTTGGGCATTCCGGTCTGGTACCTTGATCCCCCAGCCGCCACCCCTCCTGGTCACCCCAAACCCTACATGGCTTTGACACCGGTCCAACCAGTCCCCCTCGCTTCTTCCGTTGCTACTGTGCCTCCAGCACCTCCGCAGGATCCCTCTCCTGTCGTGATAGCTCCTGAGAAGCAACGCAAAGCCCGTAAGGGGGCACCAAAAGATAAGACCACCACGACTGACCCGACCCCTCCCCAACCTGCCAAGCCCTGTGCCTTGTGCGATGTCGCCGGTCATGCCACCCATGCTTGTCCCGAGTTGCCCCGTATCCAACCCATGTTTAAAGTCGCGTTCCTCGAGTCTACGGCCCCTGAAGCCTCCTCTTCGTCCGTAACCAAGAACCCCAAGACTCTCCGCACCAACAAACCGTGCGCATTGTGCGGTGTCCATGGCCACTACTCCCACCGCTGTCCTCACCTGACGCATTATCGCGCCTCTTTAGAGGTCATTCGAGAGTACGAGGTTGAACAAAATCAATCTGCCTCTCCCATCCTCGCGCAGTATACTTCAGGCCAACCCGAGGATCCTCCCGCTTCCATTGTCATCCCTCCCCCCGATGTTCAGATCACGGAGTCTACGGTAACCATCCTTTACCTATCCTCCTCTGTGCGACACTCGGAGCCTAGCCTGCCTGCATCCTCCCCTGTTGTGACCCTTGATCACTCGATTCCCCCTCATACTCGAGATCACTCCACTGGTGTCTCTGTTGACCTCCGCAGCCCGAGTCCTCACCATGTTTCTGATAGCTCTCATGCACCACCTTGTTTGAGTCTTGATCATCCTGCCACTTCCCCCTCCCGTCGTTGCCGCCCGATGACTTCTGTACCCTCACGCTGCCGTCATTTCCTTTCATCCCCTCATTTATTGTCTTGTCACACCATTCTGCAGGACGCCCCGTCCACACCCTTTATCGGTTACGCCGATGGTGCAAGTCGCTACTCCAGGAATCTCGCCTCGGCAGGTTGGGCCATCTTCACCCCCTTGCATGACCTTGTTCTTTCTAACGGGGTATGCATTGGTTCTGCCACCAACAATCAGGCCGAATATGATGCAGTGCGTGGCTTATTAGCTGATGCCCTCTTGCATCACATCCTCCATCTGCACGTTCGTTTGGATTCCCTGCTTCTTGTAATGCAACTAAATGGTGTTTATCGTGTGCATAACCCTGTGCTATTTAGACGCTATTTACGAGTGAAAGTCTTAATACGTGCGTTTGAAACCATAACTTTTAACCATGTACCCCGTGACCAGAATCACTATGTAGATAGTATTGCAAACCATGTTCTAGATTGGCATTTATCACACACATTTCATACAAGACAATAACATTAAATCAACCATCAAAAGACGATACATATCCATAATATGTGTCGCAAAACATATAGTTAGAGTCCATCTACTCTGATACATCCGACATGCCCATAGCATGTTACAAACCAAAATCCAAAAACTGGGGGCACCACCTGCCCCTACATACATCATAGGGGACACCACATGTCCCTACATACATCATAAGGGGCACCACCTGCCCCTACATACATCAGAAGGGGCACCACATGCCCCCACCCCTAATCACTATCTGGAGGATCCCGAGCCAATGGCTCTGCCCCTGCAGCCTGTATATCGCGCATCGCCTGATCGGCTATCGCCATGCGCCGCATGACACCTCGCCACTCCGAGGGTACACCAACACACGGCTCTATGAACTGGTCGTCCAAATCCTGCCACCCGCGCTCTGATACTCCGGTCAACAACCGTTCGCATCTACATCGGATATCCTCCAGCTGGGCAGCTGCATCCTCATTTTGCGCTGCTCTCAAACCACTTGGACCTGTAGCCCCAGACGCTGCCGGTCGTCCCATATATTCGGCCGGTTTCACCGGTGCTATATCTGCATACCAAAAGTACATGAATCAGTACCTTACTCTACTATTCAAAATACTTTAACATGCCCATACAAGAATAGAAATCTGTCACTTACCATCGGGCCCCCAGACTCGACCAGGCGGAAGTGGCAGGTCCGGATCTCCACAATAACTCATCCCACTATAGGGATAGTCCTCTATGTACAAAGGCATCTGATCCCAATGGGCAAAAAACTCTGGTCGAAATACTCGCCCGACCACCCCTCCTCCTCCTCTGCACAGTAGCCGTCCCCAACGGCGCATCCTGGGCTCTCTCGGGCCCCCATCTGGAAGCTGTACATGAGGCCTCAAGGTCGGGATCTTCTCAAAGAAGAAGGCGCACAGCAAAGTCCCATATGCACAGTCATGGTTCACCAGCCGCCTGCATAGTGACAACTATCGCTTTAGCGACACCAACAGCATTTGGGCCCACCCATAGTAGGTCCCACCCAATACACTTTCCACTAACATCATCTGCCCCCCAGTGATGTGATGGAACGCCTGGCTGCCCAGGATTCGCAGCACAATTGCGGCCACTGCACGAGTTTCTAGCCTCTCTAGATCCCCGATCGATATTCGAGTCCCCTTGACTTGGAGACCCGGTCGACCATGGCGTTCCACGAACTCCATGATATGTCGCCCACGCGGCAACACTGGCTGTGTGTTTCCCACCATCCCCAGTGGCAGGAGACCGGTCAGGAAGTACACGTCCTGGACCGTCAGATCCTGTGCCCCTGCACCACAAAGATCTCTTGATCTGGATCCCAATAACTGATAATCCGGGCCAGTAACGGTTCCCCTGCTCTCATCAATGGGTTCTCCACAAACTTAAGAACCCCAAATCTGGCCAACACACGACGGACGCCCTGATCCGCCTAGATCTCTGTCCGAAGTGTCCCCAGATCTCTCTCTCTCCAGTTGACCCGTAACTCTGCCATACCTGCACAAACACATCACATTTGTCAGCGTTCAGATCGGGAAAACCATAACCAAACACCAAAACCTAGCTTCCAGCCATAAAACAGCACCAAAACCCCCTCATCTCCCAGGTCGCAGTTTTCTGCCATTTTCTGGACCAGGTCGCACTTTTTTCCCTCAAACCTACGTCCTAGGTCGCACTTTTTGCCCCAAAAAGTGCGACCGGACCATAGAGATGAAGGAGGGGCTGTTTCTGGAAGGTTTGGCCCTAAACTGAAAAAGTAATCCATCAAAATGCAAGAGCAAGGTTAGGCCTCTTACCTCCAACTGACAGATCTCGATTCCAACGGTCGGTTTGTCTGCTACGTTCGCCGCAAGATTTAGGGCCTTCCCTCCTCTCCACATTCACCACAGCAACAATAGCAAATGAAGGATTTTGGAGGGAAAACTGCCTTATTAAAAGAGAACCCCTGTTTCTTCTTTCGACTGCTGCGACCACACCGTAGCCCCGTTCGACGAACCGTCAGAACCGCTAGAAAGATCTCACCGAGCTCTCAAATGGGTTTCTATTAGTTTTTGGTGATTTGATACTTCACCAGGACACATTTTGTCCAAGAAGGGTCACTTTACCGCTCCTTAAAATCGAATTTCCTCACTTACGACACTTGTACTTGGGGCACCATAATGCCCCCTTACTTGTCCATGTTCGTGACGATTTTCGTCATGAGTGCCCACCTTGTACTCATGTTTCCACGGTCCCCCATTGGGGCCTTTATTGTGTGGCAGCACTATCGTGTCACCCTTGTTTAGAGCATCCAAGTTGAGTCATCCTTGCCTCCATAGAGTCTATACCATATCCCTTTGTATACCATTCCTGCTCTCCATCATTCATTGCTTGGTCCCTCTCTTGCGTCGCACACTATGACCTTCAGCCCCACTGTCCCCTATCCCTTCTGATATCGTGTCAGTCGCTGCCATGTCATTCATGCCCTTTATGCTCTAACAAGGGAAGTCGTCCATTCGCCACCCCATCCTATTCATTCCGCCATCATCATTAGTGTCAGTCTGTCCGTCGCTCTACTATTTTCTCTCGTGCCTTCGTTGAGGGTCTCTCATTACCTCACCTATGGCGGACCTCCTTCTGTCGACATCAGCTCATCCATTCCAAAAGCCAGGTCTAGAGGGCAGTGTACCTTGGTTCCAGCTTCCACTATCGTTCGGTGCCTCGGATCAGGAAAAGGGATCTCTTCTTCCCCTTTGACTTGATTGTTTCTCCAGCTCCTTTCAGCATGATCGAGATCCGTATACTCGATGGTTCAGTGATCCAGCAACAGCTCTTGATGATTCCCGGGTGTGTGTGAGATGTCTCAACCCTCATGAGGGGGTGGCCCTGCAGGTAGCCCCCCACATGCCCGGATGACCTCTTCTTCGCAGCCTTTGATGCCGCTCCAGATTTTGATGATGTTGGCCTTGGCCACTTGCAGCACCTCTATGATTTGCATGTATCAGTCAGATTTTGTGAGCCCTTTACATTTACGGGGGCATTTGGGTTGTATTTATCTCATGTACTCGAGATATTATTGTACTAGTCACAAGGCATTGTCTGAGCCACTGACATGTATGTGGGCTCATTGCTTTGTATTTTTATCTGGCTCTTGATTATGCCAGCTGTACTCTATGGTTCGGTCCCTTGTTTACTGGACACACTATTCTTTTGTACTTTGTCACGGCGGGCACAGGTATGCCTCCCCCGCCGCCTTCAGCACAGGTACCCTCTCATAAAAAGAGACTTGTTGCACCTGCGAGTCTCGTCTCCTTAGGGTCTAGTCCTTCAGCACACTATCTACCTCACATTTCTCTCTCTGACATCCCTTTTTGTTGTCTAGTGATTGTATTCTTACAACGTACTTCGGTCATACGATTTGCTCCTGACACTCGCACGCTGGGGGGAAATCTGTTACACCATTTTTTGGTCATCTAACCTTTCACTATTAGATGGACCCAAGTACACCATGTAAGACCAGTTTTACCCTAAGTAAAACTGCTTTCACTATGTTAAAATAGGAAACCCCAAAAGGAAATATTAAATAAATCTATATTTTTTTGATTTTCCTCATGGAATAATTAATTAAACAATAATTTAATTATTATTCCTAGTCATATTTAACCCAAAACAAGGAAATTAATTAGATAAATCCTTATTTATCTTCTTATTTTCTAGGAATAATTATTTAAATCTTATTTAAATAATATTCCTTGTTAAATATGACTCAATCAACCACCATTAATCAAATAAATCATTATTTATTTGATTATATCTCTTCATACAAAGATAAAATAAATGTTCTTATTTATTCTGCACTAATCAAGGGATTTGACCCAAGTCAAACACCCTTTCCCTCCAACAAATAATAATAAAATATTCCGTAGAGGTGGATCTATATTTGATTAACATTATTTTAATCATGCACCAAGATCTAGAATGACCCAATATTTTGTTATAGATAGGAGGGTTTTCCCCATCATTCTTCACCTTTTGTTGCCTATTAGATCACTCTGGATCTATAAACTTGGTCTCATTTCTACCATTTTGCTCCCATTGAGCTCTACTTTCTGCATTGGGTTTTCTACATCTACAAGAGAGAGAAAGCTTAGATCTGAAGTGCTGAGGACTACAAAGAACCCATCCCATTGAGGAGATCTGGATACACCTTCTTGTTTCCTCCTAGGTGCCCTGTAATATAAAAATTCATTCAAAAATCGTGTTCTTGTCTTGTCTGTTGGATGCATGGAGCAAACTCTTTACTTTACTGCTTAATGTCTTTCCATTTATAGATATGTTTGTTGCAGCATTTTAACTACTAATAACAGATCTGAAGATGTTTGGCAGCCTCTATTGTTGTTAGGGCTATTAGTTATGCGTAGCTAAAGTGGTTCTTTTTCGTACACTTCGACGAAGAATTCATACTAACAATGGGTGAAGAGATCAATGAGAAAGATCTCATGGACTATTGGAATAGTTCAGAAGAATTTGAAGATATGTTGACAAGAGAAGTAGATGAGGCTATGAAGCTTTGTATTTTTAAATCTCACAGTTTGTGTATGTTTGAAGGATGTGTAGAAGATGGTGGAAAAATTGGTGAAACTGTCACAAAGATGAATAAATCTCTTGAGGTGAAGTATGATGGAGAATGACTTTCAGAGGAGGAAGGTATTGATTTGTTGTAGCAGAAATAATTCATATATGAATTCTTGATTGGAATTGGATAGTCAGTTGAAGCTGTTGTGGAGCAGAAGTATAATGAAAATGCCGAAGTGATATTCCAAGGAGGTAAAAAAATGAATTTGTTTAATGAAATTGATGAAAGAATTTTGCAATGTGATGATACAGAAAACAGGATAACTCAAGATGATTGCTAGAAGAAGAATGAAACTGGGAATGAAGTTTGTGATGAAATGCTGGAAAGATTTCACATGGAAATAGAGTTCTTGGAAATATGGCTCAAGGAACTTGAGGGAGAAGTGAAGCTTGCAGAACCTGATGCAGAAGAGATTGCAGTTGTGGTGCATTATAAGGATAAAATGTTTCTAACATTTATAGAGTAAAGTGAACTTTTTAACTCTTCAAATAATAGTGAAGTTGTAGGTACTGAAGACGACATTAATAAATATAATGTTGAAATTAGAGAAATTGAGGAGAAAGTATTTGGAGATGAGATGAAAGATCAGGAGCAACAAGAAATTTATGTCCTTAGAGACATAAAGGAAACAAAAGTATTGCACCAGCAGGATAAATATGAAAGAAGACAACAATTCAAAATAGGATCTACTGAAATCTAGAAAGTCTATGATGGGAGATTGGTTCTTGAAGCATAAAAAGAGGCTGAAAGGTGTTATCGTTTTAAAACTAATAGTTTATTGATGAATGCAGGTACAACACCGGATGAGAAATTTGTTACTATAGGAGCAGTCAATGACTATAGTTGTGATCAAGGATAAATTCTTGATTATTCTTCATTTTAGGAGGTTGAGGGTTTAGCGCAGTTGGAGACGGAAGCATCAGACAAAGAGGAATTACTCCGAGGAATTGGGGGAAGAAATTGTTGGAGAGGCTGATGGAATCCAGTTGATAAAATGAGTGATGCTGATGTACAGCCAGTTCAAGATTCCTTCAGAGTTTGGAGACTAGAAGAATGGATATCAGTGATTCTACGCAAGTTTGTAATTCCCGAAATAAATATGATGTGGTACGGAAAATTGAGAGTTACATTCAATAGTATTCTGAAAGTACTATTTTGTAACTTCTGTGAAAATTTACAAAATGGAGTTGATACTTTAAAAGACCAACGAAAAAACAGAGTTTGGAATCCTAGAGGGAGCAAGTCATGGAGACTTGTGGCTGTCGCATTATTACAGAAAAGTGACAGACCTCATAGATAGGAGTCTATGGAAACTTCTCTACATGGGGAGTCTGATGCAGGAACATCCTACTTAATTTTGATTATTTATTTGTGTGATTTAGGGGGTGATGTTTTTTGTAATTATTTTATAAATTATGTACATTTTAAAAAATAAATTGAGAGGAAAATGAGTGTGAGATTTATTGTAAATATTCTCTTAATTAATTGAGAATATGAGTTGGATTTGAGTTGTATAGATAGTTTAGGGATTATGAATTCCTTAAATGGAACTTAGTTGAGTAAAAAAAGGGATAAATCTATTTTAGAGTTTGGTTGAGATAGTTGTGGAGGAAATCATGGATTGGAATTAATCCACAATTATGTATAAATATGAGGTTTGTGTGAGGATAGAAAAAACATAGAACATAGAATAGGAGAGAGTGAGATAGAGAGAAATGGTGTGAGAGTTTATGTAAAGGGCAAGAGCCGAGAGGCCCACAATTGTAATATTCGGGCAAAATGGTTTGAATTTGTAATTTTCTTGTTATTATTATAAACAAGTATTTTATTTATTGTTTGGTTAACTCTTCATATGTATTTTGAGCTGAATCTAAGTAGATTAATTTGGATATTTTATTTGAAGATTTCATGAAAATGGAACATGCTATCTGTTATTGTGCAAGTGTATGATTTATTTCAGATGCTCTGCATCACAGTCACCTGGTGATACTGTAAATTAAAGGAGTCTAACAGTGGCTCCAACTGGGGATGGAAACTCCCTCAGGAGGTGTCAATAACACTATAGACCAGTAGCCTGATCTATTGGGTTGATCCCACAACTTGTATCTTGATATGTCATGCACTTTATGACTGGAAACTAGCTGATTGTTTCTCCTGACTTTGACTGACAAAGATAGATCACATGCTATGCCAACCAACTTATTAGAATATTGAAATCTAAACTAAAACTACAATTTCCATTATCCACTGCAATCCATTAAGCTAAACATACTATTACACCTTGAAAAATTGAATTGTGAAACTAGAACTGAGCTGAAACTAAATTTTGAAAGATACCAATCTAAAATGAAAAGAAATCTAAGCTAAAATTTGAAAGATGCTCAGAGTGTTGAACTTATTTTCACACCTACCTACCCTAATCTAACTTGGAGATGATATATACACTAAGTGAACTTCTTTCTCCAATGCAACCAATCAATTAAATGACTACATGATTGATTCTTGTTCACTTTTTTGAGTAGGTTGGAAAAACAAAAGGGCCACTCCCATCTTACTTGCCTGTGGACAACATTGCTCAAAATTTTCCTTAAAATCTGCAACAAATGATTCCTGGCATAGCATACTCCTTATTTAGATGATTCTAAGAAACCAGCAAAAGGACCTTGGAACAATACCTGGCCCTGAGGATTTAAATAACAAGCTTCATTTATGGTTGCTCCTTGTTCCACTCTATCATGCTCAGGATCCTTCTCAAAGTGAATCTCTACGCATTATTCATGCTCCTCTGACATGTCATCCTCATTATATACCACCATGTTGTCCTCAAGAAAACATGATATGTCTTGACTGAGTTGGCTGAATTCTATTTTAAGGCCATAATTTTGATGAATAGGAGCACTTTCTGGCCATAGGCCTTCTTGAGAAGGTAGAACAACACCAATATCAATCTATTCTTCTGTTTCTTCATGAGGAAATTCCTCAGTACATAAATCAACAATAGAAAAAATAGAAATAATCTCTTCATTACAT
Organism: Pinus albicaulis; assembly: GCA_034641835.2. Lineage (NCBI taxonomy): Eukaryota > Viridiplantae > Streptophyta > Pinopsida > Pinales > Pinaceae > Pinus > Pinus albicaulis. The sequence goes on along the minus strand of CM076578.1, from coordinate 1,929,658,989 downwards.
AAAAATTTAGAGGCTGGCTACATGCTTAGAATGTGATTGATTTCTTCTTCGGTTAAAGGAGGAGGGAGTCTTTGTTTTCTTTGGATTGAGAAACAATTGTTTTATTTCTCTTGTGAAGACTGATCATGAGGCTGAATTTCTTCTTTAGCCTCACACAAAAGAGCATATTAATTATCATTTGTCCCCATGAAGAGATCTTGTGGATATTCTTCTATTTCCTCATTGCTTTCATTTTGAGCTAACTTCTCTTGGTTATCATGATAGTTAACTTGAGAATGAAATTCATGAATTGCTTCTAAGAGATCCTCAGGATGCCAATTTCCTAAATCTTCATCATTATTTACAAGTTATTGTATGATATCCTCAGATTGATCACAACAATTTTCAGCTAATGATAAATATGGAGAATATTCTTTATAATGCTCATAAAATACCTTGTGGAAATATTTTAATGAAAACAAACTACCATGGTTCAAACCTTCATACCATTCCATCGCTTTCCCTTCTAATGTGGCCATGAACATATTCATGAGGCAATCCTCATTCCATTCGACCTTCAACTTCCATGAATGTATATGAAATTTAATGAGATGTAATGAAGCATCATCAACATTCTCATCTTGAAAAATAGGAAGGTTTATTTGCCAATTTACTTGAGGCATTTTAAGTGGGAATAAAGAATGTGATCTCTGTTCATTGGAGCATACCTGTGTTGTATTCTTGGATCCATCTTGTCAATCAGTCAGAGAGTGGGGTCACTGTATATTCCCTAGCAGAGTCACCAACTGTATATTCACAACTAATCTGGATTCTTCTATCAGTGGAGTCCTTAGGTCAACTGAAAATTTTGGAGTCGCCAGGTGGATGATTTCAAATTTCTTGTGTTCGGTTGTTGTCCACCATCAAAAATCAGATACCAATCTCGGAACATACTTGAACCATACAATATTTTGACTAGGGTTTCTGAGTTCTGATGAAATATTAAGCTTTTTCAATAACTCCTCTCCCCAGTATGGTCGCCATTATGTTTTCACTCCGTAATTTCTGATATTGGCAAGAACAAACAACAGAGGATAGCATAAAATCACTTTGGAGTCCAGGACCTAGATTTCCTAGACCCAGAGAGGGCTCTCTCTGTTTTTATGATTTAACTTGATGGTTATAAGTGCTGATATTAGGCTAGTTACAGTGATGGGGGTTGCTTGTTTGATTGATGGTGTGGTTGGAAAGATAGGGCTATAGGGACTAATCCATTGGGATATGGAGTCAAAAGGCTAGAATGACACATCAAAATTCAAGAGAATCACAGGGCAAGCTAACTGTGCTAAATGGATCTTAAGATTTGTATGAGTTATGAGGTGAAAGAAAGAGTGAGGTTCAGTATTGACTAAAGGTCAGTTAATAATTCTTTAATAGACTTCAGTAGAAAACATTCAGATTGTAAATGTAGACAGAATTAAGGTGTTCCAACATCAAATCTTAATCTAAACTTTCTAATTTACAATTAGATGAGCAGATGCACAATAGAGAAAACAATGAAAACATTTAAACAGAGAAGTAGCACATCACCATTTTGACACAGCTCAAGAATCCTGTAAACGGTCTTTGATTATTGATGTCCAACTCCAAAATTACAGTGCTCCAATATAGTAGTTCTTAAAATGTAGCGGATAACAATATCCAACCCTTGATAATGGAAATTCTAGCAATATTTAACTAAAAACTAAGTCAGTTGCCCTAATCTACTTTGAAAAAATACATTAATTACAAGCAAACTGAAATTAGACAAGTGTGGCCATGCAAGGCCCGAATCAATAAAATATATAACAAACACACCTATAGAATTTATTATGATAACTCTTCACGATTGCAAAACTCAAGCGGCTATTCATGAATCAACAAATTGGCTTGGAGGTAGATGATATAGTTGGGAAGAGGCAATGATTGGTGGAATCTAACATTTGGCTCTTCTTTTAGGCCATCCCTGCTGGATCATTAAAGAGGATGTGATGTTGGCACTACTAATCACTAGATGGATGGGCTGATGTATCTACCGTGTCTTTTCAATCATGGAACATACATAGGATATTCCACTCCTTTTTATTGGGAATCATCGTGCTTATGACCTATTGGTATACTCTGTCCACCTTTGTGTATTTGCTGAAAGTAGGCTTGGTGGGAAAAAAATGCTTCAACTCATGTAGAATAAAGATGTCATTGCTCAAGAGATCCCAGAAAAATTTCCTAGTCATCTTTCCTTTGATGTTGGTGAATTTTGTGGTATCCTTATCAGTTTCTTTGAGATTGGTTATATAATCTCCCCTTTGGACCAGCTTGTTATCAATTAGATATAGTGAGGGAAAACATTTTGCCACCAGGGGTTCAATCTTGTTCAGGAATCTGCTGATGGCCAAGTCCAACTCATGACACTTCTCCTTTAATTACCTTACTAAATTCCTCTTAGTGATGACCTTTTTTACTTATGATATGGTTGTTGTTATGTCTTGTACATCCAGTTCTTCAAGGTCATAACTGGTTTTTGGGTTCAAGAATTGTATGATTTAGGGGCTATGATTGGCATGTTTCCTAATTCCTGATTTTCTCTTTTGGTAGTGACTACGCATTTGTCCACTAACTCTTTTTATTCAAAAATGATGTGGATTGAGTGCCAAATTTTCTCCACTATCTTTATGATTCTGTCGCAAAATATCAACTTCATTTGGCCCAAAATTCTGTTTTTCGAAAATTGTTTCTCTCCCTTCTCCAATCTCCCAATCTGATTTTTGGATATCTCATGGGCAGTTTTAGACCTAGCCTTTTGATCTTTCAGGATACCAATTTGTGCTTCCAATCTCTGGATCTCTTGTGAATGCAGAGTCATACTTTCCATGGCCTTTAACAACTGGTCTCTCCCACTAGATGTTCCATCAGTTGTGAGATCAGCTGATGGGATTGCTGAAATGGGGACAAATTCTACTGGGATGAGCATCAATCAAGCTGCTTCTTCTTTTTCCTTTAGTAGCTTCTCCATATCTTTTTCCATTTGTTTGATTTGGGCAGACTATTCCACAACTAACTTCAATAGCTCTACCTTATGTTCCTCATCTTCCTCAATGCCTTTAGCCAAGGGGTCTTTTGTTGCTGGCATCTTGAGTTGTTTCCTGAGGGCTTCTATGTCAGCATTCTTCTTCTTCAAGACCTCCTCCACAACTTGAAAATTTGTTGGGTCATGACCCATCTTCACTATTAACTCCTCTAAAGACATGATCCTTGAGTCTTTAGCCATGGAAGATATCTTATCCATCTTGATTTGCGACTGAGAATTGGAGAAGGATACTTGCAACTTTGACAAGCTCATAGCAGTACTTGTCAAGGTGGAGGCCACCATCTCTCTATTTTTCTTGTGTAATTCCATTTGGTCGATCGGATGAATGTCCTTGGCATTAAATTCAAATGATGCCTTCTTGTAATCTCCTGCTCCTTGGGGTTGTGGGACCAAGGCTTCTAGAAATTCCATCTGCATCCTTCTCTTCTCAGTGTCAAAAGGAGACAGTAGCCTGCTTTGTGAGCTTGGGGTCTGGTTCCATAATTGATTACAAGTTTTAGTCTTCAACACCTCATTTCTTAATTTTATTTCCTTAAATGTGTCATAAAATAATTTTTCCTGACCTTCTATGGCAAGTCTGGAAGTAGATGTCTCCAATGCCTACTGCTACAGAGGCATTCTAGCTATAGATGTAGGGGAGGCCACTGTTTTACCACCCACTAGATATCATCCAGGGGTATCTGCAATATGAACCATGGTTTGTTGCCTTGATTCTCCTCCTTGGTAAATCTCCATCTGAACTCGGGTCCTCTTCGTATATATTATTTTGAATTCCTTACTAGAGGTATCAGTCAGTGAAAGTGACTGATCCTCTCTTGGATTTTTTCTCCCTATCTCTTGCTCTTTCTCTTTCCCCTTGTATTCTCTTCCTTCTACATTCTTCCTTCCTTATGGTGTTAGGGTCTGGATGCCTGGAGTGGAGAACACTTATTCTTCCTCTTCCTGGAGGGTATTAGTCACCCATTCTATTTGATTGGCATATTGATCGATTGAAGGCATGTGTGTGTGAACATAGGGTTTGGAATTGTTTTCCATCCTTTTCCTAGAGATAACCAGTGCAGCGTCATAAGGCCAAGTGAAACTATGGCTGAAGCCCATCTCTTTCAGTATATTTTCTTCCTCCTCTCTTACTTCTCTACTATTATAGATGAAAGGCCCAATTTGTGTCTTGACCTTGAACTGAGCCTTCTTCTTTGCAGAGACAAAGTGGAGCTCATCGTCCTGTGTCATTTGCCTTATGTATTCTAGTGCAAAGACCCTCAGGGAGAGGAACTTTGACAATTTTTAAGGGGCTAGCTCATTTCCATAGACTCTAATCTCTATGTAATTTTGGTAAAAATACCAATCTGTTGTCTTCACTTGCTCTGTTAACTTCATGGTCTTCCTGTTTCCTTCATTTATCCTGGGTGCTGCTGCATTGCTCAATGTGTTGATGGGTGGGTGCTCAAACAAATCCATAAAATCCTTGTATGTATAATCCTTCTGATATTTTAATAGCAGGGTGGTCCAGAACATGATAGATTGGGGCTCATTATCTTCATTTACCTTAGTCATCTGGAATTGAAACCTTTTATAATAGAAATGGACAAACATATATACCAACACAGAGGAGTATTTGAAAACCTCCTCAATATCAAACTTTAAAAACTATTCATGAATGCCCTCTGCAAGAAACTGAGCATAGTTGAACAGGACTGTGGGTTTAGCATCTTGGGAAAGATTGGACAAAAAACATATCACAGACAAAAAACATATCACAGCCTCATCTACCCACTGATCAGTGTGATAACACAATAAATAAGATAAAACAGAGAAAATGTGCTTGGTATTATCAAAAAAGGTAGATGAGGGATAAAGAGAGTCTTTTGTAGGTATTGGGGTATCACGGGTCAAGGAAAGTTCCAAAGTTTTGGCTCTCCTCGCAGGGTCAAGATTTTGATAATATTTTGTGAGGGCTTCATATAAGAAAGGGACCACTTTTTCAAGAGTGGGGGCCTACATCATTTGCTGGATGGATTCGGCATTGATGGAAAACATGATTTCTCCTATTGGGGTGACTACGGTCCTCTAATTAATGTCATAACAGCGTTGGCACTTCCTGATGAACTCTGGGAAACTATGGGTTTTTGGGAATATGTAAAGAGGTAAATCAGAATCAAACTCTGTCTCATGGATTTTGTAGTCTCTGTCTGCTAGTGCCAAGTGATCCAGGTCCACTTGTGAATAGACCATAGGATTAAAAGGCTGTTGATCTAGCCTTGGAGGCATTCTCTTCAATGACTATTCTTTCACAATCCTGCAATGGAGAAAGGGATGGAAAAGAGGGGAACCGAGGTAGGTAAATGATTATGGGTCAGCACTAGGGAAGGGATATGACAATAGGGGATAGTTACCGGGATTGACAATCTAAAGGAGCCCTGTAATCCAGTTTCATAGAGTGTTGAAAACTCTTCTTTGAAATTCACACTTTCTCGAGTAATACTCTCAAATTCGATTCTTGTATTAGTTTGACAAAACTGATAGAGTAAACTCTATAGTTATGCTGACATTTGGCTTTTAAAATAGTGATGTGGTGGTGTGTTGGTGGCGCGAGTCTGTTGGATAATGTCCCAACCCTTTATGACACAAAAAATTTCTTAACGGGAGGGGATGTGATTGAAGCAGATAGTGGGAGAAAACGTGGCATGAATATTACATGCAACGGTAAAAAGGCGCAGTGGTTTGGTGAGTGATGCAAAGGGATTTTCGGAGGGGGTTGTGAGTGTTGAGTCGTATTGGAGAGGGGGGTGCAAAATAGCCCTGGGTGTGACACGTAGCCGAACGAGCGATATGGGATACTGCCCATTCCAGACCCCCCTCCTTTGTTAACTTTCAGCGGATGCGGGGAGGCCGAAAGGCGCTGTGAACCATACGATGTTCAGGGGTGAGTGGGGATGGTGGAGAGTTGTGGGAATTTTACATAGATTTGATGTGGAAAGGAACAAGTGGGTCTGCCTGGACTTGAAAATTCTTAGATCTTGGTTCTGGAAAACATCGCATCCGCTCTGATATCGTATTTCGCATTGCATTGTTCTTAAATTTTCCTTAGCACTTGTATTTTAACATTTGCGATGTGCTCATTGCGATCAGGTCCCACCGTTGTCACACATCGCACTTCGGAAACTTTAACCTCTTACCTTTATGACTTATCCTTTATCTTTTGTGATGTGCACATTGCGATTGGATCCCACTGTTGTCGCACATCTTGCTTCGACCTTTCATGTATTTTTACATTATTATCCCTTTTCCTCCTCCGATGCAATTTAACACTGAAAAATGCCCTGAATGCTAATTTGAAATCCTTTGGAATGTGCCTTTGAAACTACGTCACGTCTGGGCCTCCGTCGCACTTTACAAATTTTAATTTTTAACCATAAACTTAACCTGTGAGATCTGCAATGTGCGGTATGCGGGCCAGGTCACGTCACTATCACGTCACCTGCCACCTCACTGCCACGTCCTGTGCCATATCACTTGCCATGTCACCTTGCCACATAGATCAACAAATCTAACATTTGTCTTTGCACTTGTTTTCTAAAATCCGTGATCTGCCATTGGGCCCTACCCATCACACATAGCACTTCAGTGATCTTAACATTTACCTCCCATGTCCATTTTTAAAACATTGTGATTTGCGATTTGGAGATGGACCCCACCATAAGTTTCTCCAAGCGGACAAGTGATTTTCAGTTAAAACGTGGAAAAGGTCGCCTAACCCATAATATGAAAAATTTCCAAGCCTTGGAGTTGTACAAGGGAAAATGTAGGTCCTGCCAGTCCACATATCGGAAGTAAAATTTTTAACTTGCGCGCATTGTAAAGGGGTAAGTTGTGAAATGTGCGAAGTGAAAAATTTGACGCGCTAAGCGCTGAAGGGTGTGAATCGGCGAAAGGCAAGGAAAGTGAGAAATATGAAGGTTTGCATGTAGTTTAGATAATGTGTTAAAGGTATGGTGGGTCCCACTTCATCACATCAGTGGAAAAACAAGATTGAGTATAAGACTTAAAAGGTAAGGTTAAATATCTGTGCACTACAAAGTGCGGGCAACATGTAAGGTTTATGTTGCACACCAATGATTGTTTGGTGGGCAGGAAGAGCTATGGTATAGAACTTCGGACTTAGATAATGAGTGGGTTTTATACAAGGATAAGCTCAAGAAGGTTAGGTGTGTGTGGGTTTTAGGGTCAAATGGGGATTTAGAGCATTGGAGTAAGAGGTTTTTTGGCAAATGAAGGTAAGAAGAAGGCATATGGATAGAATGAGGGACTTATGGACTTTTCCTCACTATTACACTTACTCAGAAACCCTTTCCTTCTTCCTTGAACTGAAAATTGCAGATGAATTATTCTGAAGCTTTTGGTACTGAGGATTCCCCTTTCTTTCCCATAAAATAAATGATAGCCATGGAATGTTATTTTTAGTATGAAAAATATGAGAAATAACCAGTCACTTGGTGATACTCTAAATTACAGGAGTCTAACACCCTTTACAATACCACCCCTCGCCCCACTGCAAACTTCTTCTGAAACTATTAGTAAACCACGCCCTAGAATTTTAACTTAGCTGTAGTGCTCCGCTAATGTGTCCTCCAACTCACCCCAAGCCCTTCTCTTATACTTTTCTCATTGGCAAATCAATGGTCGTGATCTAATATGTAATCAATGGCTAAGATTAGAAGCTGCTTGATCCATGTCACTTAAGGCATTCGCATCACATGTTTAATTTAATTCACTTTAATTTTTTAATTTTCCTAATTTAGACTTAGGGTCGTTAATTAAAAAGATTAAACCTGATGGAATTCTTCTAAACTCCTTGTTGGTCTTGGAGATCTCATGTATTCGACCTCCTGCACAAAATATCAGAGATATAGCACATCCAATGCAACCCCAAAATATCAACAACTAATACTTGTTCCTCTTTTGAGAGGTTTGACATATTATGATATAAGAGAGGAACCACTTCCTCAAAATAGTAGAATTCATTGAGATCATAGGTAGCTTGTATATTTTCATATTTAGTACCCATTTTACGTTTCAAGGTAATCTTTTCCAATATTTTATGAGATGGAACAATGTCCATTTTGGTCACATGAATATCTTGATTGTCCTCCTCCATAGCTTCAAGCACACAGAAAGAATTTCTTTCCCTAGAGGCCCTTATGTTAATAGGGGTTTGATTACTTTGATTACCATGTTGAATGGGAACTCTTGTAAAACGATCATTAATCATTAAACCACCTGCATTTTATTCCTTATTCTTCAAGGGACACTCTTGAATGAGGTGGCCATATTCAAGACAAAGTCTACACAGTAATGACACATTCTCATAATCCAAGGGTTGTTTCCAAATGTCTCCTTGTTATTCTAATTCTATGGAATTTTGAAGAGGTTGTGAGATATTCATACACACACATAACTGAGAGTATGATGTATTCATCCCCCTTTTTTTAAGCTTCGATACCTTCAAAAAATGACCCAAGACTTGACCTATGCCTTGAGAACTCTCTAGTAACCAAAACTCAACTCGTAAGGAATATAAGCTAACCCATAGTGTTGTCGCTATAAATTCCTCCTTGTCTTGGTTAAAACAAGCTTCTAAGTGCCTTATATAGATTTATTCATTTTTAAAAAATTAAGGCCCTCCAAAAATGTCATCTTTGTCTTCTAGTTTCGAAAAATGACTGTGAAAAGAATTTGGGGCCAAGTCACAAATATACCTCTCCCTTTCGCCGATAATTTGCTTGTAACTGATATTTGATCTCATTTTTTGTTGGCCAAATTCAAATAAAATTACAAATAAAAGCATGATCTATAATTTTTTTCCTCTCATTGTCGAGAAAATTTAGCTCGAATTGTGAATTTTCAGTTATGTGGGGCTTTGGGTACACATTGTCCGCACAACTCATTTTTCCATAAATCACCCATTACAATATGATTCCGAATTCATGAAGAACCACAGTCAACTACCAATTTATTTACCTCTTTAGTTGATTTTCCCTCTAAGAATATTTTGGAAAGAAGGGGGAGCCAGTCCCACCTTAGATTTGATTTCTTGGAAAACCCTTGTTCTTGAAAAAAAACAAACACACTATATATAATTCTAATTTGGGACAAAACAGAGAAACAACTCCCTCGAGAGACCCAAAATTGTTCGTATTAGTTTCATATCTTCATAGAGGATGCATACCAATGAGTGTAGTTGTTATACCACTCACTCATGTCGATGGACATCCCATAGGATCCATATTACCTTTTTCTTATTATTCATTACTTGTTTTTCACTTTATATTTGTTTTGGGTTTGTAGCATTTTACCTCATGAAGAACCAACAATAGAAAAGAGCAATATAATTCAAATAAGTGGTTATTTTTGTATACTCTTATAAATTTAATGGGTCATCTAAAGCAAGAAAAACTAGCTACAAGTTATTCTTATATGTTGCTTGTGTGCAAGGCACATCAAGTTGTATGATTAAATTTTTGAACACATTAAGTACTCTAGATAGTTATCCTAGATAAATTTGAGATACAACAAGCTACACCATCTCACATATGGGAGCATGTCCATAGAACGGTTCAGTTACTTGGTTATTTTTTCTCATAATTACAATGAGCTATGTAATTTGACACAATGAATTTTCTTTGATTGTACAAGTTCATCAACTATGGTCAAAGACAATTGTACCTTAAATGTATCAAGTGGGAAGCTCGAACATTGTTGGGGAGAAAGGGCATGGTCCTTGGGATTTGAAAGTGGGAATTCTTGACTTATATTTGAATTGTAATATGTGTTTGGCATGTAAGTATTAAGGGAGAGACTTGGATGATAATGGTTCCACAGATGTTTGGAGTTGGTTTCAGATTTGTAGGTGGATTTTGAGAGATCCTATCAACTCCTCTCTGTAATGTTAGAATCGTTTTGATCTCAATCCAACTAAATATATGTATCATATTTGCGAATGAAAAATTGTTCCTCAGCAACCAAATGTGTGTAAGATGTTGTAGCAATTGTAAATGTTAGCTCAATTTGCATTGCCCTTAAAATGATGTATTAGATCAAAAAATAGACCATATTGATCTTGTGGATGTTAATCATGATGGAGAATAATAAAAAACATTGAGTAGGATCAATTAATGATGTAATGAAAACTAAAAATAAGTACAAATAGTAAATCGATTTAGTTTCATTTTTTTTATTGTACTTTTGTTTCTATTAATAAAATTACAAACAAAATATTCTAGAAAAAAATTACAATATCCCTATCACATTAAATAAATTTAAATAGTAATAATTCATATTTGTAACCTAAGTCACTATAAGGTTTTGTGAACAAAAATGATTAAATTAGAAGTTCACAAAATTTCAATAGTTGGAAAATTTATTTGATAAGGTATGCAATCTCAAGCATACCAAACATAAAGATGAGTAATTTCACTAAATTAGTTTAAAATCCTATTGAAAATATTTTAGAGCACATTATGAAATAACACTTAATTCAAAGAGGTTATAAAATAACAATAAAACCTTAAAGGATAAAACTTGATGCCTTTAAAAAATAATTAAGGTTGATTAAACTATGTTCTCTCTAAATGTCAAACTTGACAATAAGGGAAAAACCAATAAGTTAAGCTAGCTTTTGGAAGATGTTAGGAGTGTTTGACTTGATTTACATTGCATAGCACTAATTTTATTTTAATAATATTTTTCATTTATATTTTAATAATAGTTATCATTTCTATTTATATCTTTTTATCTTCACAATTTTAATATATTAATTATATAATTTTATATTAAAAGACAATTATAATAAAAGTGTAAAGCTTCAATTAAATAAAAAACTAAATATATAGAAAAAACATATGTGTAACCAATAAATATTTTAATCTTTAATATATATATTAAATTTTATAAACAATTAAATTAGAAGTATAATATTTCCATTAAATATAACAATTAAATATATAAAATAAACATATCTAAATTAAATAATGTATTTTAATATTCAAATTGTGTTTTACTTTATTATATATATAAACTAGAAATGTAATATTTCAATAAATTATAGACTTAAATATATTAAAAAAAATTGTATATTAAGAAAATATTTTAATTCTTAAATATTATTATTATTTATTATATTTGAGTATATCTTTAGTTATACCATACATATTAAAATTATATAGATTGAGTTACCACTATTTTTATATATAATAGAGTTACAACTAACTATATGCATATACAATTTTCAAATTTGTAGTGTGTCTAGATTAATACCTAATTTTATTTTAAAAAATAGCTGGTTTTTTTGTTAAACAAGAACCTGTGATTTAGGTTGAAGTAAAAAAGCAACCATAATATATTTTATGCATGACCATAAAATAAATATTTAGATTAAAATAAAAATTAAGTAATATTCAGTTATTAAATAAAAAAATATTGACTCAATAAATAAATGTATACCCAATAACTTTTTTTATTATTGCCTTTTATTTAATGAATTATTTTGTCATTCTTGTATGTGTTTATTAAGAGTTAGAGTTACTCTTTTCCAAAACTTCTTTCTCAATAAACTACATATAGTGATGGGTAAGTCTCCTTTCTCAATAAGCTACCTATAGTGATTAGTAATATTTGCTAGTTGCTATATAATGATGTAATATTCCCTTATTAAATAAATAAATAAATATTGACTCAATAAATAAATATATACCCAATAACATTTTTTATTATTGCCTTTTATTTAATGAATTATTTTGTCTTTCTTGTATGTGTTTATTAAGAGTTAGAGTTACTCTTTTCCAAAACTTCTTTCTCAATAAACCACATATAGTGATGGGTAAGTTTCCTTTCTCAATAAACTACCTATAGTGATTGGTAAGGTTACCTTGATTTGTATTTGCTAGTTGCTATATAATGATGTTGTTCTATAAATTTTTAAACATTGCCAACCATACAAAAACTTTTATATGGTATAATAGCATACTTCTTTTTTTTATCGTTATTAATGAAATTTCACATTTTTCTCTAAATTCAATTTTTTTTGTTTTTTTCATCCTGTGTTTTTAGATTTAAGTTTTATCAGCCCTGCTACTTCTTCCTATCCAAGGTTTCTAGATTCAACTTGGCACTGAAATTTTGTTAACTTTATTAAGCATTTATTCTGAGATTGTGTGATTTATTTTTGTTTGATCCCGGGCTGTTATATTGGCAGATGGTTTCATGTAATTGCTAGCAAAGGATAGGCCATTAGCCACTAACTTCTGTGTGTTTTTATTATCTTTCTTTCTTTCTTTTTTTCTTTTTTTCTTTTTTTTGCCAGAAATGACTACGCAAATGATAAAGCTATTTTTGGCCTCTATTATATGGATTGCCATCGTGTTCCTGCTGATCGGACATTCAGGTGCGCAGGCACCTTCACGTTACACAGTGCCTGACTGCAACCAGTGCCCCCCGGATGGGGGGTACACATGCAACGATAGTGGAAATTGCCCGCCGCCGTGACATTTAAATATATAAATAATGATAGTCTGGAATATTATATGATATCAGGGGGCTTGAATATTTAAATAAAGATTTGTAATATGTCAATGTTCCATGCAATAATGGAAGGATGATAATGGAATCTAAAATCAAATGGAGTTTTCAACTAATTTAATGTTTTTCATTATATATATAATGGTTTTTTTTTGGGTTATAGACCTTTACTGATATTATAATTTGTTTTTTCATTTTATTTTTAGAATTATTTAGAATTATAGGCTATTTGATTTTGTATTAATCTCAATTTGAGAAATGAAATTTATATTAGTATTGATGATAATTATGATGATGATAGTTAACCTCGAGTGACACTAATCTTTGGTCTATATGACTTAAAAAAACGTTATTTAATTTGATTTAAGATTTTATTCCTATGCTCAAAAAGCTTGGACAGCTCACTATAATTTTGACATCTTAAATGGCTAGGAAGATTATGAAAATGAGCTCTAATGTGGTTCAGTCTAAGACGAACTGATTTTCATCCTCGATGTTCATATTCTCACACACATGGCAGAAATATTTTTGAAAATTATTTTATAGTATATTTATTAATTAGTAATTTATTTACCTATGAAACATAAAGTTTAGGTGATATGATGTTTTATTAAGATATTTAGCACTGAAAAAGTTAATTAGTTTTGAATCCATTGACATAAATCAATTTCTAATAAATGGTTATACTTAAGTAATTTCTAATAAATTGTTGTACTTCAGTAAATTGGTCAATTTATAATAAACTGTCATATTTAGTTAAATTTGTGATCCCTAAATAACATTTAAATTTTACTCTTTAAAATAAAAAATAAAATAATAAATTATTTGTTTTAAAACAAAAACAATTTTTTTTTTACACTATATTAATTTATTTATTTCAATAAATAAAACTAGAACTTCTTTCTCATATTTTTTTTTTAATATAATAAAAATAAAACGTAAATAAAATATATGACTTCTAATAATAAGACTATTAACGTTTTTTTAATTACATTTTATAACTCTATGTAATCATTCATATATATATATATATATATATATATATATAATTTAAAAAATTTATTATAACTTACATATATTTTTTATCTAAAATAACAAAATAAATATTTAACATAAATATAGCAGAATTATTTAAAATATTATAAATATTTTATTTAATATAAATTTATAATTATATTTTTTATGGGTTAGATTAATAATGTTAATTTCTTGTGGCAGTTGGTGATTATAAGATGTGTGAGAATCCTTGTAGTTTAGGTTTATGTGTTCTTTTTGGTCTTTTATATGTCATCATTTTATGGATAAAGTAAAAGTTATGGTCGATCAACTTGTAGATTACTATATAACATTATGGCATAATGAAGGTCATTCTAACTATCTTTTAATTTTTAATTAAAAAAAAATAATTATTTAACATAAATATAATATAATGCTTTAAAATATTATAAAATATTGTATTTAATATAAATTTATAATTATATCTTTCATGGGTTGGATGAATAATGTTAATTTGTTATGATACTAGATGATTATAAGATGTTGGAGAATCTTTGAAGTTTAGATTTATGGTTTTTTGTTTTGTTTTGTATATGTTGTAATTTTATGGACAAGTAAAATTTATTGTGAATTAACTTGTAGATTACTAAATAACATTATGACTTAATGCAGGTCACTTGAGCTAACTTATATATATATATATATATATATATATGATTGATTATCATAAACATTAATATTTATTAAAATCAAAATAGTTTATCAATTTATATATTAGACATGATGAAGATGTAGCACTGCCAATCTTACAACAAGAGGTACTTTAAAAGAAATCAAAATCACTATAATTTATAAAATTAAAAAAAAGAATAATAATCAATTATACATTAAATAATATTTAAATAATATATTTGATTTCCAAAAGATAATAATACTAACCAAAAAAGTAAGTAATGGAAACTACCTCATTCATTATATAGTCACATATCTGTTGGAATATGTAATTCCTACTTGTCTTCATTTTTGGTTCTCTCTATGTATAGAGTTTGTTCCTATTCTATAGGTTAGTTTCTATTTTAGTGTGAGGTTGAGATATTCTCTCAACCAAATTATTGTGCATCCAAGATAGCTTCCCTATCTTGAGACTGTACCTCATGTATATATGTAACTTGAGTTGATTAATTAAATATAGCTTGTATGCTTAGTTTCTAAGTTGGTATTGGAGCTCGTTTGGGCCTGGGCCTCGCCTTGGCCCCTCCTGGGCCGAGGGAAATAAAGAGCCTAAAGCATGTGTGGGCAATATTGAGAACCATGACACTGTTGTTAGCTGAGCCTACGTAACTTGAGAGGAGCGCTGCCAAGTGAAGTCATAACCGCTGAGGAGGTCGTGGTATCAGGTTGAAGGAGCATCGTTGGAGCGTCATTTGATCTGTGTTCTGAGCTCCATTTTAAATTGCTGCAAATTCAACGTGAAGTTCGCTTGTAAGAGATAACAGTGTTGCCGTGAAATTGCTGAGAAATATCCTGCTGTTGCGTTCGAAATATTTCAGCAAGGTTTCGTTGCTCAAGTTCCAGGCAGTGATCGAAGATGAGAGATCCAGGTGAAAATGGGAACCTCAATAGCTAAGGATGCACAAGCTCTCGTTGCATCCCATCGATCTGCATATTCTGCAACTCCTACCAAGCTGAAGATCATTAATTGCCGAGTATGTGGAATTGAGCCAGCGTCTTCGTCTTGAGGGCGTTGAATAGGCTCTGGGAACCGCCGACCGACTCTGTGTTTCTGGACTACCATGATCATATTCGGATCTGCATATGATCTGATATGTCACCAGATATGCCAACCGATATGCCCGAAATGTGGATGTGAGTTCTCAAAGCCCGAAATGTGGATCACAATGCTGAATGCCAATAGTGGCAGCATTACAGTTGAAATGCGGATCGCTTGCAGCATCAATATACCTCTCAAGCCAAAGCTTACGATGGAAATTTGGAGTCTCAGTCGACAGCATCTGGAAAATCTAAATCTTCTGGTGTGTTGGGGTTCCCATGTTTTGGCCAGGTTGACAAGACCAAAAGATGAGACAACATAGAACCACTTTCAGACCTTAGGATCTAGCCCTCCTAGGCCCAGAGAGGGATCTCTCTATGATTGTCAAAGGCTTTATATCTTTGAGGCTCAAATGTTAAGGTTTTAGGCTAGTTATAGGCACAGGGTTGTTTGTTTGATTGTTTATGTTTGTTGTTGGGAATCAGGAAAGAAGAGTCCAATATGGGACAAGGATGAGCAAAGAGGAAGTTAGACGAAGGTAGATAACTCAGAGAACATCAAGACCATTGGGCAATGGAGTCAAGAAAGGATTTACTTGTGTTCAATGTGCAAGCTTTCAGTTGGGCTAGTTATCTAGAGCATCTGGATCTTTAAGGATGATTGGTGAAATGGAACATCAAGGACTGAAAATGAAAGGGGGAGAACCATCCAATTCTGTCTATAGATCAGGTCAGAGGTCATTTAACTCCAGACCTGCTTGGACAAAGTCAAAGGCAATACAAGGGATCTTAGAAAGGCTTAATTGAGATGGAAATATCCTAGTGAGGCAGGGACACGGCTCTAGACCTCCCAATGTCTCAACTCATCCAACTAAATCCTAGCAAAAACATTTAAACATAGATTTCATCAATTCATACATCAGAGAGCAGGCAATGACATCCACTACACTAGTTAAATTAATTGAAATCAATATTCAGATACACATATAAGCAGAAAACATTAAAGGTAGGGAGAGCAGGAAACATAGGGCACCTAACAAGGGTGAATCCTATGTTATACTTCTGTTTCCTACCAGAAGAAACGTAATGAAATGAAAGCAAGTCAATCACAATAACAGAGAAAAGAAAACATCACTAGCTGCTTTAGACCAGGATCCAAAGAAATGTGCTTATCATATTAAAAACAACACCAATCAGTTACATCAATGCCCACAGCTTGAACATTCAGTCTGAATACATCAAATCTCAACCTATCTTACAATATTACACAGAGAACTTGTCTCAAGAGGAAAATGCTTGCAATCCACTGATATCCATTCAACAACCAACAACAACCTTTACAATGTTTCTCCCCATGAGTTTTATAGCAGAGGATGAATGGAGGAGGTAGGTGAACAATTAAATACATCATTTAAGCTCAGCAAAGAAAAGAGGGTCGAAACCCATGCTGTTTGAATTTCTCCATTTATCGATGGTATGGTTAAGATGTCCTGGCTGTAGTACTGTGTGGTACATGTGGTGAAATAACAGAAATAAAATAAGGAATAGTGAAATCTGCCCTACTTGTGCAACAAATTCTTCTGATCCTGTAGGACTGCTTTCAGGGTAGGAAACTTCAGGGACACGATGCATAATCAAAACCCCATGGGTGTTTTGTCCTCTGATGAAGAAAAACATACTGTTGCTGTGGAAAAAACCCTGGTGGTACGACTTTCCGTGCATTTAATCTCTGAGAGGTCCTCGGGGTCTTCAATTTGATGCTTTACCTCTCAAAAACTAGATTGAGCCCTTTAATCCCCATCATAATGTTGTAATTCTGAGTTTGAGGCCTAAATATCTGCGTTTGCGTGCCTCAAGGTCACTGCTGCTCCATTGATGGCACAAATCAAGCTTTAATGGTGCCAGATAGGGTTTGCAGAGCTTAAACTCTGTCCTTCAATGGAGGAAGGCTCTGCTGATGCAAAGAACTGGCTTATGCATTAATTCCGTGTGCACACAATTCTTTGCCGTTGCATTAAACGCTGCATAATCATGGTGGGCCATTACCAACTGATAAACCTGCAAAAACACGCAACCTATCAAGAAAAACAATGGACGGGGTGATGGAGGCAGTGCAGAGGATGAAAATGGCCGTGCACATGATGAACCGGGGGAAAAATCAAGGAAAATGGTGAAAAATCGTTCTGGCGGAGTTGGCGGTCTTGCAGAGTGGAGTTTGACTGACAAAAACATTAAAAAACATGAAAATGAACGATTATATGCAATGGAATGGTTGAAAGGTACGGGAAATGCACGTGGGGTGACGTGGCATACGGAAAGCCAAGTGGACGGGTGACGTGGAGGCCCGGGCGACGACGGAATGGTCAACGGTAGGCAGACGAATATGGACTGTCCGATCCTGGCGGAGATCGATGGTGGGAAACGCATAGGAGGGTGATAGACCGTGGGCCAGGGGTACGGCGATCGGGAGTTAAACAATGCGTAGCTTCGTCGATTGTCAACCGTTGGATGAGGGGCTCTGGATCGGATGGCTATTACGCATATCGCTCGGCATCCCGTACCGAACGTTAACGCGTGATGAACCGACGGTTTTGAAATAGTGTCGGGGCCACGTGTCAAGAGCTGAGTGGAATCGCTGTGATTTTAGAAATACCGCCTGTCGCCCAAAGGCGGTGCGATAGAAACAGTCGGGTTTTGAACAGTGCACGGTGGGGTCCACTGGCGGGTAAACTCTGGCCCGTCAATCTGGCGGTAAATGGACGGTGGAGATGCGGCGACGAGTGATGAATAGGGAAATCGATGGAGGCTGCGGGGGCGGCGATCTCTGTCCGTTTTGTGCAGATCGACGACTGCATTTGCGCCCGATGAACAAATGTAACAAGCGCCTTTGGGGTTAGCAATCGGTTATGGCGCGGGGTTATATGGGGAGGAAAAGGCGCGGGGCTAATGTGGAAGGGGCTAGGCCTATTATATGGTTGGAAGTGGGTTTTTAACCCATTTTCAATGGAATTTATGATTTTTGGCCCATTTTCAAAGTGTTTTAAGGCCATCCATGGGCAAACAAAGGGTGTAGGGATTTTTTGAGGGGATTTAGGGGGTTAATAGGGAAAATAAGAAGGGGAAAAGAGGGACTTTATCAAAGGGGAAAGGAGGTAAAAAAGTGGTGTTTTGCAAGAGTATGAGGGGAAATGCAGGCCTTAGGGAAAAGAACCAGCAGAGGGGACTTGTATAAGGCAAAGCACAGAGAGACCTCAAGGATGATGTGTCTTCAGGGGAGATGCATTCCTTGAAGGTCTCCAAAATGACATAGCCCCCAGCTTGCTTGTCAAGAATTTCATAGGGGGGCTAACAGTGGCTCCACATGGGGATGGCTTCTTCTTGAAGGAGTCAAGAAACCAGAAATGATCTTTGGAGTAGGCCAGATGCCTACTGCTTGGCACATCCCTTCTTTCTTTAATTTTCAGCTGCTACCATATGTTAGACACACAAATCAGCAGAAATACTTCCCAACTAATCTACCTACCAAGACTACAGTCCTAACATTTCCCTTTGGGTGCATTTGAGCTAGTAGACCCTTTACATTTTATTTTCAAAACAAAAACAAACCTATCCTCAATCTACCCTTATTGCTCCATGAGACCAGATTAAACAGTTGGCCTCATATGCTTCTCTAGCTAATCTAACATCTGCTGGGATTAAACTGTCTAGCAGATTTCTTCTCCTACATTATAAGACAGGAAATTTAAAACAGCCAAGTCAGGATTAAACTGTCTGACTTGCTGGAGTGAAGACTTATGGAAAACTGAGAACAAAACTGTGAAGGCATGAAATCTGCGATTTTGAAATATCCTTGTTTTCTGTGACTCGGGTTTTGAGCAAATTAGAGTCACTTCCTTTCCTTTCAGCTCTGGTTTTAGGCATGTTAGAGCTGACTCTTCCTTTTCCTTTGCTGGTCCAGGTTTTGGGCATGTTAGGACCAGCTGTCTTTCTTTCTTTGCCTCAGGTTTTGATCATATTAGAGCCAATATTTTTTCACTTTTCAGAGGTCCATGTTTTGAGCATGTTTGAACCTCTACCTTCTCTATTTTTTGGAAACATTTTCTCTGTTTTCTTGAAAGTAAAACTGCAATGGTATGTACAATGGAAATGGAACTGGAACTGAAAATTAGCAGGAGTAGTGTTTGAGCATCCTGCCTTTGACAGGACCCCCAAAAAGCTTTGTACCATCAAGTTCTTGTAAGAAAAATGCATTAGGATCCACAGTGGCCTGGATGATGTATGGACCTTGCCACAAACTGTCAAACTTGCCATGTTTACCTTTGTCCTCTCTCCTTAAATCCCATTTCAGAACCTTGTCCCCAACTTTGAAATCTGAAGCTTTGGCTCTTTTGTCAAACTGCCTCTTTATGATTTCCTGCACTCTGACAACTCTACTATAAACCTGCTCCCTTGTTTGCTGCATATGGATAGTTTCATTGACTCTTCTCACCATATTGTTTTCCTCTGTCTGAATCTCTTGAACAAGCTTAATCACTAGTACTCCAAGGCTAGTTGGAAAAAATGCTTATGTTCCATAAACCAGCTGGAATGGTGACATGCCAATAGATTTCTTTGTGGTGAGCCTGTCAACCCACAAAGCATGTATCAAATTTTTATGCCATGATTTTTTGTTCTCTTCCAGCAGCTTCTTAATGATTATGACCAGGCTTTTGTTAGATGATTCAGCCAATCCATTACCCTGGGGGTAATAGGCAATTGAATGACCAAGTGCTATTCCGTACATGTGACAGAAATCAACCATTTTCTTGGATCTGAAGGCAGCAGCATTTTCAGTGATTATTTTCCTGGGACAACCAAACTGAGATAGGATAAAGTCTTCTAGGAACCTAACGATGACAGAATCAGTGGCATTCCTAGTGGGCATGGCTTCTATCCATTTAGTGAAGTAATCAGTATTAGTTAGGATCCATTTGTGTTGACCAGAGGAAGCAGGATGAATTTCTCCTATAAAGTCTAGGCCCCATTGCATGAAGGGACCGTCTACAGTGATGGGTTGTAACGGGAGGGGGAGAAGCTTTCTTCTGCCTTCAAAGATCTGACATTTGTGGCAGGCAAGAATCATTTTGTGGACATCACTAAAGAGTGTAGGCCAATAGTAACCAGCCCTGAGTATCTTATTTGCAGTGGCTTTCCAACCTAGGTGGCCTCCACACTCCCCAGCATGGAATTCCTGTTTAATTCTTTCAGCTTCAGGTTCAGACAAGCATTTTAGCAATAGGCCATTTGGATTTTTCCAATATAGATTCTTATTCAAAATGCAGTAATTTCTAGCTTTGAGCTTTATGAATTTGGCCTTGGTTTTGGACAGTTCTCGAGGGGCATTGAGATTGGTGAGCACATAAAGGATATCAGAGTACCAAGGAGAGTTCTGAAACTGCTCCTCAACAGTGGGATAGGGCAATCCTTCCTGCTCATCTAAGGCATTTATCATGTTAATGTCAAGGGCTTGCAAGTTTGATTTAGCCATTAACTGGGCCAGGCCCTGAACTTTGATAAGCTTGGTGGGTTTTATTTCAAGGTCGTATTCCAAGATTGTAGCAATCCATTTGCCCCTTTTCCCATCAGGGTCCTGGGACAAGATATCTTTAACCACTATATTTGGAACATAGGCTATGGTGTGAGAATGCAGAATGTACACCCTAAAGTCTTTTAAGGCCTTTACCAAGGCATAGGCCTGCTTTTCCAGTCCACTTGATTCCTGCACCTTTCTTTAGCATGTCAGTTATTTTCCTAAGGTGCTCAGCAAGATTGGGAATGAATCTCCTAAGGAAATTGATCTTCCCAATGAAGGAATGTAACTCCTTGATGTTTCTCGGATGTGTGATTTGAAGTATTCCCTCAACCCTCTGTGGGTCTATCCTAATCCCTTCCTCAGATATAAAAACCGTTTTCTTAGGATTCAGTGACAGACCATACCTTCTACATTTTTCAAAAACCTTTCTCAGATGTTTCAGGTGTTCTTCTTTAGTTTTGGAAAAGACAGTCAAGTCATCCAAGTAGATAACTATGAAGTGTCCTATCTCATCCGAGAAAACTATATCCATCGCTCTTTGGAAGGTGGCTCCAGCATTCATCAGTCCAAAAGGCATTTTCACATACATGAAGGTGCCCCATGGAGTGGTAAAAACTATTTTGAGTTGATCTTCTGGGAGTACAAGAACTCGATTTTATCCTGAAAAACCATCAAGCAGGGAGATTCTCTTAGAGCCTACTACCTTCTGTAGGATATGCTCCATTCTAGGCAAAGGGTAGTTGTCTTTCAGGGAGGCTCTATTGAGGTTTCTGAAGTCTATACATAGTCTAATCTCCCCTGTTTTCTTTCTCATAGCCACTAAGTTTGACACCCAATCAGAAAACCTTACAGGGACTATTATGCCTGCATCATACATCTTTTTTATCTCTTTTTCTACTGCAGGCAATTGTTTCAGATTGATTCTACGGAGTTTTTTTCTGAAAGGCTTCTGATTTTCCTTCAAGGGTATCTTGTGTTGTATGATGTTGGTGTCATAGGCCTTTAAGTCTTCATAGCTCCATGCGAACATATCAATGAATTCCCTAAACAGGTCAATGTATTTCTTCTTCATGTTAGCAGGTATAAACTTAGCCAGTTTGATCATTTTGGGTTTATCTTCAGTGCCTATGTTTCATTCTTCAACATCAGAGTCTGCATGTTCTATAGTGGGCTTTTTTGCTACATCATCGAAGTCAGAAAGGTCCTCTAAAGGTGCTAGGCCTCTGGGTATATTCTTGTCTTTTGCCTGCAACAGCTCTATCTCTTCGCTATCTGTGTTTGCACATTTTTCGATTGGATTTCCAGTTTCTTCAGAAAGGGCGTTTATTTCTATGTTACAAGATGTTTTTTTTTCATCTGGGGGATCCTCACTTGGGAAACTGTCATCAGATTTTGAGTCTGAATTGGAAAATTCAAACTTATTCCTACCCACCAGAAAATCTTCAATCTATTTGTCTCCTTCAAAGACCTGCCAATATTTTTTGTTGTCTGGCACTGCAGGTCTGAACTTGGTTTGAATTATGATTTGTTGGTCAGATGGAGTTTTAGGATATGAACTAGCCAGGCAAGCTAATCCATTTACAATGACATTTTGACTCCTGGGAAAAAACACCAATTCATATTCCATGAAAGTTTTCAATATATCCATGGCATCGTTCCTATATGCCCTGAGCCTGGGGTGTTTTGCTGCGTATTCACCATTCACTTTTTTTATGACCAACTCTGAGTCTCCTCGTACAGCTATCCTATGGGCTCCCAATTTTTTCAACAGATTCAGGCCAAGGATAAGAGCTTCGTATTCTGCAATATTATTTATGCATTTGAAGTGCAGATTTACAGCATGGCTCTCAACATGGTCATTCTCTGTGTTACGTATCCACACTCCTGCCCTAGCATCTTTCCTAGTACAAGACCCATCGAAATTCATCTCCCACAGGGGTTCGCCATTATGTTGCACTATGGGATCTGCACTAGTATGTGGATTGTTTTGTTCTCCACGTGGTGTATTAGTTTGAGGGGTGTGACTAACACGCTGACTGCATTGTGTTCCTGGTTCATCCTGAGTTTCGTTTTCATTATCCTGCCCATGGTTTTCTTCATCGTATTCTTCTAGGGTGGCCATTATGCTAAAGTTCGTGGGCTCTGCGTCCTTGATTGAATTTCCGCATTCAGACCCCGGCTCTCCTAAGGATTGGTCGTTATAAATAATGAAAGAATCCAAGTCTGTGTGCATAGAATATAACGGTGAATTTTCATGCTTCTCGGGGCTACTGACTAGGAATTTCATTTGGGACTCTCTATACAGTCTTCTAAGTTGGCCAAATATAGGGATAGTGGCATATGATCCATCCATCTTCATCGTTCCTTGCAGTTTGGCTCCCCATGATCTAGATAGTAACATGCCATACTTGGGTAGTACATCTGCCACTACTACATCCATGACCATACATTTAGCTGGGATCTGGGTCAAGCTCACACACAAGTCTTTGATTAGACCTAGGCATTTTACTCTGCTAGAGTCAAATGAATATAAGTCTTTGTAAGGCCGGGTTATCTCTAGGCCTAGCTTTTCCATCACTACCTTAGGCATTAAATTGTGTGACGCTCCAGAATCATGCATGGCATTGTGGAGTATTTTGTCATGAATGTTGAGACTCATATAAAAAGGTGGAACTACCCCTTCCTGAAACTTTCCCTCAATATTTGGACCAAACAGGAGGGCAGGTTGATCATCATTCAAATTCACGGTGTCTTTGTTTTCCCCTAGATTCAACACTTTCAAAATTTGGCCTTTATATACATTTTGAGTGGCCAGCTCAGAGAGCAGGACAGAGATTTTTATTTTTACAATCTCACTCTCTAAATTGAAAGTGGACTGTATCTTTGGAGTGCTCAACTCTGTTTTATTTGCTACTGCCTTAGTAGCTATATCAGTTTGTAATTTCTCATTATGTACAGGGTTAGGAACAATTGTATCAGGAGTACTAATTGAAGTGCTAGTACTTCTAGTGGGCTCACTTTGTTTTTCACTCTTCTGGTTGCCCTTTTCTTTGTTTTTCCTAGAAATTTCAGCTGCTGACTTGCTACTTTCAGAGGTTTATTTAGAAGTTTTATCAAGTATTTTCTTGGTGATAACCTTAGGAGTCTCAGTTTTGGAATTCTCTTGGTTTTGTCTGCTCCTAAGTTCATATCGGTCTCTGACCTGCATCATGGCATTTTCAAATCCTAATCTGTAATCCTCAGATTCTAACCACTCCTCATCCCAGTATGAAGGTGAGGGCTGGTCTTCCTCTGAGTCACAGTTAAGGACTGAGTCTTCTGTTTCAAACATGTTTATTACATTCCCTTCAGACTCTTCTATGATTCCCTCATCTTCATCAATAAATTTTTGGAAAGGGGGAATAACTTGTTGATCTGATTCTTTCTGTCTGTTGGGAGCATTGTTATTCCTTCTAAAGTTTTGGTTCTGGTTTTGGTTTCTATTTTTCTTACTGACTGTGACAACCATTTTCTCCACCATTTGTTGCAGCTTGTCCACATTTTTTGATAATCTATCATAATTTGGGTTTGAAGTGGAAGCTACAGTATCATCCCTATATGTCACCCTCTTCTCAGCTTTTAATCTTTCCCTTTTCTCAATCAGGTTTGCCTCTATGTTCACTGCTCCTTTCTTCATGTCCTCTAAGGTGGTGTACTCTTTGTCCCTAAGCTCATAGGCCATGTCAGCATCAAACCCCTCGGGGTATTTTGCTAGGGCCATGCCTTGTGGAGGTTTCATATGTGGAGGGAGAGCATTGTAAATGCTGTTGAACCTAGTGGTGTAATCATGGACAATCTCTCCCACATTCCTTTTAAGGTTCATGTATTCTGCTAGGAGCTGACAAGGGTTTGCTCTAACTTCCCACTTGTCTATGAAAGTCCGATATAACGCAGAGAGATCTTGGATACTGCCAGGAGGTAAACTTTTAAACCATTTCTTTACATCACCCCCTAGGTTTTGGGCAAAGATTCTCATTTTGATCATTTCATCATCAATTTCCATATAGTCAAAAGAATCCTCCATTTTATCTACATGTTGCTGGGCTATGATGGCTTCTTTAGCAGTGAAGTGTGGGATTTTTGACTGATAATCATTGGGTAAGGGTAACAAGGGCTAAGGTAAAACTAGAGGTGCATACCAAGCTGCCATGATAATGTTCTGATGGGGTATAGGGTTGGCTTGAGCAGCTGGTATATGGATGACAGGGATACTAGGACCAGCAATGGTTTGCTGAGCAGACCTAGGGTAACAGAGCCCCAAGTTTTATGGCTATCAGGTGGTGTAGATGGAGGGCTTCCTCTGTCCCTAGTGTGTTGACCACTATGAGATGGTGAACTGTGAGATTCAGGGTCTGGCTGGTCTAGATGATTGAATGGCCTAGTTCTTGGTAAGTTGTTTGGAGGGTCTAGGTCAAGGAATGGGTTCAATAGAGCTGTAAGATCTTCTGGTGCAAAATTATCTCTATGAATGTGACTGGAAATAGCTGGTCTTTTAGGCGTAGGAGCTCCCTTGAGGATGCTCTCCAGATTGTCAACTATTTCAGGTGGATCACGGTTGGGATAAGCTCTTGTGTGAATGGTTCTGAAAGCCAGAATGTTGTTTCCTAGCCAAGCAGCTTAACCCTACTTGTTACTTCTACTGTGGTTGATGTTGTTTCAAAGGCTGGTCTCCCAGTGGAGTCTAATGTGAAACCAAGTTAATCAGTAGGCCTACTGATCACCAGTGGAGTCTTCTTGTTTAAGAATAATGGAGTCTCCAGGTGGAGGGTTTTAGGGTATATCTAAGGGGTTACACTATCCACCACAGTGCTCGGGCACTATCACCTTTCAGGAATCTCCTCAAAAGCAGCAAACTCCAACCAGAGATTGACTGGGAGGGCATTTACCAGATATGTCACCTCCAAAGAGGGTGAGATCCGGAGGCTACCTGGCCCTTTCCAGGCTCTGTCTAAGAGTATGATGGACACTCAATAGTGGAGGTCGATTCAAGAAAGGAGTAACTTACTGCCAACCTAACCAGAGTTCTAAGTCTCTGAGTCTTTAAAAATATTTAAGGTGAAATGCACTGAGATTCCCCAGTATGGTCGCCATTATGTTGGGGTTCCCATGTTTTGGCCAGGTTGACAAGACCAAAAGATGAGACAACATAGAACCACTTTCAGACCTTAGGATCTAGCCCTCCTAGGCCCAGAGAGGGATCTCTCTATGATTGTCAAAGGCTTTATATCTTTGAGGCTCAAATGTTAAGGTTTTAGGCTAGTTATAGGCACAGGGTTGTTTGTTTGATTGTTTATGTTTGTTGTTGGGAATCAGGAAAGAAGAGTCCAATATGGGATAAGGATGAGCAAAGAGGAAGTTAGAAGAAGGTAGATAACTCAGAGAACATCAAGACCATTGGGCAATGGAGTCAAGAAAGGATTTACTTGTGTTCAATGTGCAAGCTTTCAGTTGGGCTAGTTATCTAGAGCATCTGGATCTTTAAGGATGATTGGTGAAATGGAACATCAAGGACTGAAAATGAAAGGGGGAGAACCATCCAATTCTGTCTATAGATCAGGTCAGAGGTCATTTAACTCCAGACCTGCTTGGAAAAAGTCAGAGGCAATACAAGGGATCTTAGAAAGGCTTGATTGAGATGGAAAGATCCTAGTGAGGCAGGGACAAGGCTCTAGACCTCCCAGCGTTCTCAACTCATCCAACTAAATCATAGCAAAAACATCTAAACATAGATTTCATCAATTCATACATCAGAGAGCAGGCAATGACATCCACTACACTAGTTAAATTAATTGAAATCAATATTCAGATACACATATAAGCAGAAAACATTAAAGGAAGGGAGAGCAGGAAACATAGGGCACCTAACAAGGGTGAATCCTATGTTATACTTCTGTTGCCTACCAGAAGAAACGTAATGAAATGAAAGCAAGTCAATCACAAATACAGAGAAAAGAAAACATCACCAGCTGCTTTAGACCAAGATCCAAAGAAGTGTTCTTGTCATATTAAAAACAACACCAATCAGGTACATCAATGCCCACAGCTTGAACATTTAGTGTGAATACATCAAATCTCAGCCTATCTTACAATATTACACAGAGAACTTGTCTCAAGAGGAAAATTCTTGCAATCCACTGATATCCATTCAACAACCTTTACAATGTTTCTCCTCATGATTTTTATAGCAGAGGATGAATGGAGGAGGTAGGTGAACAATTAAATACATCATTTAAGCTCAGCAAAGAAAAGAGGGTCGAAACCCATGCTGTTTTAATTTCTCCATTTATCTCTCGTATACTTAAGATGTCCTGTCTATAGTACTGTGTGGTACATGTGGTGAAATAACAGAAATAAAATAAGGAACAGTGAAATCTGCCCTACTTGTGTAACAAATGCTTCTGATCCTGTAGGACTGTTGTCAGGGTAGGAAACTTCAGGGACACGATGCATAATCAAAACCGCATGGGTGTTTTGTCCTCTGATGAAGAAAAACGTACTGTTGTTGTGGAAAAAACCCTGGTGGTACGGCTTCCCGTGCATTTAATCTCTGAGAGGTCCTCGGGGTCTTCAATTTGATGTTTTACCTCTGAAAAACTGGATTGAGCCCTTTAATCCCCATCATAATGCTGTAATTCTGAGTTTGAGGCCTAAATATCTGCGTTTGCGTGCCTCGAGGTCACTGCTGCTCCATTGATGGCGCAAATCGAGCTTTAATGGTGCCGGATAGGGTTTGAAGAGCTTAAACTCTGTCCTTCAATGGAGGAAGGCTCTGCTGATGCAAAGAACTAGCTTATGCATTAATTCCCTGTGCACAGAATTCTTTTCCGTTGCATTAAACGCTGCATAATCATGGTGGGCCATTACAAATTGATAAACCTGCAAAAATACGCAACCTGTCAAGAAAAACAATGGACGGGGTGATGGAGGCAGTGCAGAGGATGAAAATGGCCATGCAGATGATGAACCGGGGGAAAAATTGTGGAAAATGGTGACAAATCGTTCTGGCGGAGGTGGCGGTCTTGCAGAGTAGAGTTTGAATAAAAAAACATTAAAAAACATGAAAATGAACGATTATATGCAATGGAATGGTTGAAAGGTACGGGAAATGCACATGGGGTGACGTGGTGTACGGAAAGCCAAGTGGACAGGTGACGTGGAGGCCCGGGCGACGACGGAATGGTCAATGGTGGGCAAACGAATCTGGACCGTCCGATCCTGGCGGAGATCGACGGTGGGAAACGCATAGGAGGGCGATAGACCGTGGGCTAGGGGTACGGCGATCGGGAGTTAAACAATGTGCAGCTTCGTCGATTGTCAACCGTCGGATGAGGGGCTCTGGATCAGATGGATATTACGCATATCGCTCGGCATCCCGTACCGAACGTTAACGCGTGATGAACCGGCATTTTTGAAACAGTGTCGGGGCCACGTGTCAAGAGCTGAGTGGAATCGCTGTGATTTTAGAAATACCGCATGCCGGTCAAAGGTGATGCGATAGAAACAACCAGGTTTTGAACAGTGCGTGGCGGGGTCCACTGGCGGGTAAACTCTGGACCGTCGATCTGGCGGTAAACAGACGGTGGAGATGCGGTGACGGGTGATGAACGGGGAAATCGACGGAGGCTGTGGGGGCAGCGATCTCTGTCTGTTCTGTGCAGATCGACGGTTGCAATCGCGCCCGATGAACAAATGTAACAAGCACCTTTGGGGTTAGCGATAGGTTACGGCGCGGGGTTATATGGGGAGGAAAAGGCGCAGGGCTAATGCGGAAGGGGCTAGGCCTATTATATGGTTGGAAGTGGGTTTTTAACCCATTTTCAATGGAATTTATGATTTTTGGCCCATTTTCAAAGTGTTTTAAGGCCAGCCATGGGCAAACAAAGGGTGTAGGGATTTTTAGAGGTGATTTAGGAGGTTAATAGGGAAAATAAGAAGGGGAAAAGAGGGACTTTATCAAAGGGGAAAGGAGGTAAAAAAGTGGTGTTTTGCAAGAGTATGAGGGGAAATGCAGGCCTTAGGGAAAAGAACCAGCAGAGGGGACTTGTATAAGGCAAATCACAGAGAGACCTCAAGGATGATGTGTCTTCAGGGGAGATGCATTCCTTGAAGGTCTCCAAAATGACATAGCCCCCAGCTTGCTTGTCAAGAATTTCATAGGGGGGCTAACATGGTGTGCAACTAATGTTTATTGGTCAGTTTCTAAGTTTCGAGGAAAACCTGTAAAAGAGAGTCGTAGGTGCAGGGATCCATCCAAATACCAATCTTCTCCATAGCATGCAGAATTCAAAGCGCCTCTATCAATCGACTTTGTTTGCATTATTTTCTCACAGTTTCAGCAAGGTTAGGGCTGTCATGTGCTTCTTGTGCAGTGCTGCTGTTGGCATTTGTGGTGAAAGGGAAATTGGTAGGCAGAGAATTACATATGGGCTGGAGAAGGGTAACCATTTTTTTCTGCTGCTGTTGTTGAATCCGTAAGTATATCGACATCGCCATTGATTTGTGTTGCATTTATGGAAACCAGGCATTTTCATTAGCAACATCGACATCGAGTAGCGGCATAGGTGAATTTGGCATGAAATCAATCTAGACTCTCTTCATGGAGTTCAATAGGTTGAATTCATTCCATTTAACGTCTTTGTGCGCTCACGACAATTTATTCTTTGAATGCAATCAGTCCAGTTATGATTATAAAACCTCTCGAAATTTGACTTTGACGTAAGTTGGCATTAGAAGTGTTGGACATTGGTATAAACTTTCAAAGTTGACCAGTTTAAATTTTGAGGTCATCAGAAATAGAAGAATATGTGTTTATTTTCTTGATGCTCTTAATCGATTCTAAGCAATGGAAGGCCACTGTTTGTATGCTTGAGGTAAACGGCAGTGGGTGTTGCTGTTATGAGGAGACAAAATATGGGAATCGAGGTAATTGTGGGAGTTAGCAACGACGAATTGTAGACAATCTCCTCCAGCTAGGACGCAGCTAATGGAAAGTGCGGCTCCTGGGATTCTTGTTGTTGCAACCTGATAACCAATATGAGAAGGCATGTTTGGAAGTCTCTTGTGTCGGCACTAGATGTCCATCGACGATGATGGAGAGCTGAATATGGTGCAATGAGCATGGATGTTTGTTGTGATTGCGTTACTATGGAAACATTACTGCAGATCCGACCTGTGTGTTGTTGCATGCTCTAGAGAAGAGCTGGTAAGCCTTAATGGCTTGTGGCCTCTTTGTGGCTGGTGTGCCTTAGTGGCAGATTTTTGGCCCCGGGTGGCTGGAGAGCCTTCGTGGCTGTGGTGAGCCTTCGTGGCTGAGTTGAGCCTTTGTCGCTGTGGTGAGCCTTCATGGCTGTGTTGAGCCTTCATGGCTACGGTGAGCCTTCGTGGCTATGTTGAGCCTTTGTGACTGTGGTGAGCCTTCATGGCTGAGTTGAGCCTTGGTGGCTACATTGTATCTCCTCAAGGCTGAGTGCCTGAGTAGTGGAGGTGAATTACTGCTTGTCGAAATGTGAACTGGCAAGCAGGTGAAAAGGTGTTGCTCGTGCTTGTTCATGAAGCAACATGGAGCGATTAGTTGCCAGTGATCTGATAGGGATCAGATCGAAGACAACATGCAGTGTATGATCTTGGATCTGCTCTCAGCAACATTGTGGGCAGTGTTCTGGTGAATTGAAATTCGGGGGAGTCTGTTCGCAGCAGTGAATGGCATGGCCATGTGTTGAAAATTTCCATTATCATTTGGTATTGTTTGTTTGAAAGCATGATTGTTTGTGTATGTTTGGGCAAATGAAATATCTCATGATGGACATATTTTGGAACTAAAATTAATATACATATTGAGATTAGTCACCTCAATATGGAGTTATTTTTGTTAGAATTGACTACTCTAACAAATGATAGGTTAAGGATGGAGTTCCAAGTTCTAATTGACAAACACAAAGATGCCCAAGATGTGAACATTTCAAAATATGATGTAAAGGAGCAGTGACAACATTTAAAGGATGATGGACAACGAAAGTGGACAATCAAGTTTGTGAGAGTTTGTTTTGTGTGAGTTTCTTGGAATAGACTCATGACCATGAGTATGAGTCACACTTTGTAATTAGAAGCAAATCTACATGTCATTTATTGTTTGTACGTGTTGTAAGACCCAGAGAGGCATGCATACCCATTTGTTATATGTTCCCTCTGTCAGAGAGTTTTAACACCATGGAATAGTGTGTCATGCGGGATGGATACACTCATGTATATATGTAACTTGAGTTGATTAATGAAATATAGCTTGTATGCTCAGTTTCTAAGTATATCATAGCTCATAACATCCACCAAATTCCATATTAATTGGTACATGGTATGATATATTTCAAAATACAAATTCTTCTAAGTATTCTAAATGATATCTCTAAAAAATATACATTCTTTATTTTCATAAAACTATAAATTTATTTAATTTTAAAATGATAACAAAGAAACTATTTAAATTGCTTAAGTGAAATAATTGTAAAATTTATTAAAAAAAATTAATTATAATAATTAAAAAAAATTAATTACAAAAAATTAATTATAATAATTTTAAGGTATGTAATCTTTTTGAAATGAAGAACCAATATGCCTTTGTTATATTTTAAACTGTTAGGTTGGTTCTTTTCTTTCCTTATTTTTCTCTGGAAAAGTTAAAACTTTTGTTAACAAGTTTTGAAAATTACATTTCAATATGCATAAGGTGCATTATATATATATATATATATACATACATTTTTCTATATATATCTCACATACATATATATATATAAATTTCAGTATATCTATACAGTAAAAGTGGACAGTATAATATATAAAAATAAAAGAAACTTCTATTAACTAAGTTATTATATATACACATAAAAAACTAAATAAAAAAGAAATGTGTTATCTTCAAATATTAATGATATCTACTTACACACTTCTATTAATGTAATGCCCCTCCAAAGTTAGATAGAAAAACAAGTTTTACCACTAAATTACATACTAAAACTTCTTTATGTATAAAGTAAGTAATCGTAAAAACTTTAACCTTGAATCACATAATTTACAAAATACTTCATAACTAGTAAATCATCACTTAAACAGACCTAATTATACCCAAAAAAAAAAAAAAAAAAAATTTATATATTTTTTACCCAAAATAATATAATATTTATTTTATATTTATCTTCGTCAAAGTTTTGGGCATAACACTCTACCATAACAGTGTACCTTGTTTTATAATTTTTGCTTCATATTCAAGGTAATAGACCATCCTTATTTTTACTTTCTTACTTACTTATATATATATATATATATATATATATATATATATATATATATATATATATATATATTTTTTTTTTTTTTTTTTCTTTCATTCCAACTCCTTATAAATTGCGTATAACACTTGTGTGGTAATAAAATAGCTATTGATTCAATATATATATATATTCTCCGTCATAATTACTCATAAGACTATACCACATGTAACTAAACATGGACTTTCGTGGCATTGAGGTTGGCGGTGGCTTCGTGGACTCCATTCAACTGAAGCTCCTCCAACTTGGATGACTCGAGTGGGATGATACTAGAATGAAGTCCTACCCAAATATTTCAGAAATTAAAAATATTTAAAAATCATCTTATAATATATTTATTACTCACTAATTTTTTTTTACTTCGTGACATGAACGAGTAAACGGTGAAATATAAAAGAGTTGGTGTAATGTACATCATAATAATAAATAAATAATAGCTTTTACTTTATCAAAGACTTAATTAAATGATATTATTGTATTTTTATATCTGTATTTACTTTCGAGTTTATATTTCTTCTTTTTTATATTGACATAATAATATAAAATTTTGTAAATTAATACAAGTTCGAAGGTGACAACTTGTCACCTTCGACATGATATTTGGAAACTTAATTTGAATTTGACTCATTTATACTCATAGAGTACACAAGAACCATAGCATTAATGCGAAAGGACGATATACTTATTGTCAATCTTTATATTAATCTTGATTGAAATTTTTCCATAGCATAATGGTTACGTCGGATATTTGTGTCTTACATTTGGATTTGATAGTACTCTACATGCTATTACATCACCCTAACTCCGGTTGAAAACTGTATGGATTTTACATCGTCGGATTTCAAAGGGTTGAGTCTACGGTGGAGTTTGATGGAGTACCCGTTTAGGGTATTGACCTCCCCAAACCCTAATTGTTTCTTTCCATTTGTTGCCGACCTCTGTTATGTTGCTCTGCAACCCTGTCTCGACCTGTCACTGCCGATAGGCATGCCTTGGCTCCGCTCGGCTCTGTTTGGCTTCTCAAGGCACAATGTGGACATGTAACCTCAATATCATCATTATTGAAACTTAACTGTTGTTTTGAAATGAGGTTTCCATTCGGTTACATAGGCCTCTAAGGCTAATTATTTTCGCAGGAGTCGGTGGTTCTATGCCTTGGGCCTATGTTCAACTCTCTCCATGACTTTAAGGTTTTTAAATGATGTTTTCGTTTTTGTTTTACAAGGCTTGGTAGTTTACTTTGTGGTTAAGTGGCTCCGGCTCTCGTGCCAAGTCCCCTCATTGTGATAGCAGGTGAGACGAGGTAGTGTTTTAAGTTATGATAATTTCTCTAAATAAATTATACACCATCCTCCAGTTGTTAGGACTAACTCTCTTCTGTGGCTTTTCCACAAAAATTCACTTTCGAACCTTGAGAAGAATCTTTTTCACAGGTAATAGGTTTACACTGTCTCTTTTCTTTTCTTCATATTTATTTGCTACTTTTCTAGCTTAGTCGACATGGTCTTTTGGTAATGATTTTCTTGTCCTTGTTTTCTTATGCAGGTAACTGCCATGACTCGACCATTGGGGTTAACTCTTTTGGGATTCTCGGTTCGTAAAGTCGGTTTTCCTCATTCTTTCTCTTGCCCCTTCACGTACCAATTATTCACCGTAGTGTTTCTAAGTTCTTGGTTGCAGAGAATCTTTATTCCATCCTCGAGGGTGCTCACAACATCGTGAGCTCTCGATTTAGTTTTATGGATGTTAAGTGGAATTATGAATTACGGATAAAACATTCTTCCCTAGACATTTGCTTATCAAGAACAACACGTTAAATACATTACAACTACTTTTCCCAACTATAAACAGACACATAGAATGAATTAAGAAGCTTACATGGAATCCAAGCACTTCCAAATCTCCTTCTGTCACTTTTGTTGTAGCTTCAAATTCCAGCTAGATGTGAAAAATATTGCCTGCAAGAATGAACACTAAACAACAGAAGATATAAATAATACAGATGTCTATTCAAGTTATTTAGTTAAATCAATGAAACATAAACCATATATATCAAATAAGAGTTCATAATATGGAAAGCCAAAATTTATACAAATGCATATGTGGAAAAGTAAGAGGTAATCTTTATTAATGAATAGAGGGGAGGTTACAACCCAATTATTGATTTGAAGTGACCATCTCCAGCAACATCCCAGCCTCATCACAATGCAGATCTCTTGAGCAACATGTTACACAAATCAACTCCTCAATTGAAATTCTACTAGCATTTCTCTACTCAAATTCTTCTTTACCAAGCACTAGGATCTGTGCTCAATTTATAGAGGATCTGAAGGTACTTTTACAATAAATGTGTTTCTAATAATAGGCAAGGCATGTTCCCAATCTTGTAGAGGTCAAATGGACACATGGATTCGAATTTTGACACATGTGAACTCTTCTAGAAGGCACTGGCCAAGTGGATATTCCAGAACAATGAGAATTTCACTCCCAATGTGACCAATGCACCTTTGAGTGTCGGGAAGTGCTTTGCATAGAAGCCTTGAATGGGGCTACCTGCATATGAAATGCACTTATTCCCTTAAGAGGAAACATTGGTGAGCTCTCATATGATATATTATAAACTTTAAATCTTGGAAACCTTTGCAATTTGGAAGTCATGGTTGATTTGTCTTGTTCTTTGTCTTAGGGCATGTAGCAACTAAAATGATAGGGAATGATAGACCCTTATTCATCGGTCCTGGAGATCATGCCCAGTTAACCAGATCATTGGGAATGGTGCCCAAATTGACTTATAACAATTGCCCCATAAAACATGAAGTCAGAATAATAATAAAAATATTTTTACAGAGATGCTTTACACTGTGATGGGTTGGAGATGAAGTGGAGTGCCGACCTGCACCAATCTTACAATACATTACATCATGATATATCCTCTTTGATCAAGAATATCTGAGGGTAGGCATTCCCATTTTTAGCACATAAAAAATCTGATCACATGTACTGATCTGAAAATGGTCCGGACAACTTGTATGTATTTCAAGAACCTACCACTCAGTTTAAATTAAAAATGATCTAACTTGTTTTTGACAATTTTGCGGAATTATTTACTTGAAAGTGGTGTATGAATTTTTAATGTTTATGTGTCTTAAATTCATTTGTTCTTGATGTAATTTAACATGTATGACAATGAAATAATGTAGAAAATAATCATTCAAACATAACAACAATTTTAATCTAGGAGTTCACCCGAAATCTTGTGGGCTACGTCTCCTTTGAACTTTGCAACCATGACTCAGCTCTTTGGGATTATGGTAAATGTTTTTTAGAAGTAAATACGTAATTCCAATGAATAAAAAAATGATCCAAAGGACTGAAAATACCATAAATATCCCTCAATTGGTTGTCCAAACTTTGTAAACAGCTTTAGGCTCTTGGTGACACGATTCCTTCTGTCGGCGCACTAAGCTTCTCTAAGCTTCAAAATGGCACAAAATCCTTCAGAATTCTATTTCTGTCACTGAAACCATTTCTGCTGTATCCAATACACATCAGACATCAAATATCAACTGATAAATTTTTGAAATTGAGCACTGTATTCCCCAAATAGGCTATCCTCCACGGTTTTCCCAGAGCTGCCCAGAACTTCACATCAGATTTTAGAGATCTAGAAGTTCTCAAAATGTTTTGAACCCACTTCCATTGGTTCCAAAATGATTGAAATAACCAATATAGATATTTTTTTCATCAAAAATATCCTTCGGCTGCTCCGGTTTCACCTCAATCACCTCTCGGCACCCTGTAGCACTAGGGTTAATGAAGATGTCTGTGCTGAGTTTTCGACCTCTAAAAGTCTTTAACACTTTCTAAAACCTCTGTAAATAGATTCATAATTATTTTTCCAAGTCAAGAATGACCACTGGTTCACTGCATATGGTCTCAAACAACTATTTCTAAGCCCTGTACTGCTGCTGGAAAAAGCTGGCACTAATGACCCCTGGAACTTTACTGAAGCTTTTCGGCCTTCAAATTTTCTCTACAAACTCTACAAACCATCTCATCAGATTTTGAACATCTAAATGATCCAATTTAGACTATTGGAACTCTGGAAAAGGACTCTAACTCCCCTGGTTAGGCCTCAAACTGAATTTGTCTCATGGTGGCCCTGATGGTCCCTTCATCTTCCCTAAATCAAAAGCTGCTGAAGATGACCTCTGTTTGACCTCAATCATGTTCAAAGTGCTCAGGAGGCCGAAGAGACCCAAAATTGACCAAAATTTCGTCCAATTTGGTTCAATAATGAGAGAGTTATGGATTTTGAAAGAAAAAAGCTCAATGTCCCCCAAAAACTCTAGTTAAAGTCGAAAAAGTTGGCCAATTTCCGAATTTGGTAGACTCTGCTCCAAACTTGGCGAACGGTTTAACTGGCATTAAATTTAAAGTGGGCGGGGTCACATGTGACCGCTGCCCTAACTGCCACATTAACCGCCTACACAATGGTTGAAAGACCGTTACATTTAAATGTTTCATGCTCGCCACATGCAGGGTCGTCTGTAGGGTCAGGCTAGCCCTAAGGGGCTAGCCCCTTAATTTTCCACCATAAACATTTTTAAAATTCAAATAGAACCTGTGCCCTTTGTATAATAAGTTCTAACGTGCAGCTTGCTCGGTCGGGCTTGTTGGCTGGTAGGCGGGCAACCCAGGGTTGAATCTTTCCGACTGTAATAAAATTTTGATACGCAAAATTTACTTTGGCTTGGGGCCATGTGGCAGCATCCGGGCTTGCCACGTGGCACCCTCTGATTGGCCAAAATATCCAAAAGTCAAACCAATGTCAAATAAGGGCCTGCCACTTGTTACCACATATTATGCCCAAATGGAATATTCTAGAGGAATATTCTTTGGAATATTCCAAAAAATATATATTTTTTTATTTTTTTTTCAAAGTTTGAAAGTCAAACTTGGTCAACTCATTTTTGGAGTTTACTGGGCGATTTCAAAGCTCAATAACTTCTGCATACGAGCTCAGTTTTGAGAACCGTTCACAATGCCTGAATCACAGCGACGAGACCCTTTCGGTCGTTCAGATTGCAACCAATTTTGAACACTTTCATTTTTGAGCAATTTGCATAACTTGGACATGATCTCTTGATCACACCTCCGAAATGAGAAGCTTTTGGACCCCAAAAGCTCTATGGAATACTGAAACTGATCTGTATAGAAAATGAGAGTACTGAACCCTCTTCTCTTCAGCCTCAAAACACAAGCCTTGCATGGCTAATGACTTTGAACCTCAACTAGAAAGCAATTCACACTTCCCTTCCTCGATGCGCTTATCCTCTTGTCAAGAGCTACCTTTCTTGCACTCACTTAGAAAAATTTTGGCGAGAAATTTGCAAAAGGAATCTGAACATCGTTGCCTTGATCAATGATCCAAGGTGGCTCAAACATAAGTCATGCAACATGCGACATCAACAACAAGTCATCTTAATATGTGCTATACAATTGACACAAAATCAATGTAAAAAGTGTGCAACACAATTGACACAAGTCAACAAACATGTGTGACACAATTGAGACAAGTCAATAAACAACATGATACATCTTGACAACCACATGTGCATGTATCAATGTACAGTGAACCTATTTATAGTTCGCTATTTACACATACAACTTCCATGCACATGTACACCTTCAACTCTTTCTTTCAAGTACCAACAAGTACATAATCCCAAAAACATGTGGGTGACTATAAGAGCTGAACTAAAAGATATTGTTGTAATATAAGTGAGTATCATACTCATCTTTTACACCTCCATGGTGAAAGTTTGCAACAACAAAGAAATTCCTTCAACTGAACCACATTTATAAGCAATCTTGCATCAAACTTTTCAACATAAATACATGCATACAACCGAAATGTGCATATGTACAAAGGAGTATTTCTTACTATCTTAATAAGTCCATCCACTTCTTTCCAAGCCACCTCCATGGAGACTTTTGCTGCTGCAACACTTCTTCATGTGAATCTTCCATTTTCACATCGATAATGGAATCCTTAGTTCCACTTACGCTAATCTTTCTGTCCTCTTTCTACATGTGCTTTGGACGACTAGTTGGATGCAAAGTCCAACCATGGGAGACAACATGTCCCCTCTTTTGGCAATATGTGAAAATGTTATGCACCTTCTTTGAAATTTGCATTTGTCTCATCTACTTCTTGTATGATTTCTTCTTCTTCCAGCATCTTGAAACATGATGGTTAAATCGACCACAATATTTACAACAAATCTTTCTTCCATTTAAGCATGCAAAATTATCATGCTTTGCAGAAACACAATCAAATTGATCATGGGAATATTTACACCTCTTGTGCTGCTTTGAATGTTCATCCTTTTTGTCTTCATGAGAAGATGAACTAGTAGAGGCTACATGTTTCATTTACAAACTAACATCATCATTCTTGTCTTGAAAACTGTATGAACTTGTATGCTCGCCATAAGCTGCATGTCTACCATCTTCTTGCTGCAACAAAGGCTTAAATCAATGGCAATCATCTTTGAAACAAATTTGACATTTTTGCATCTTAGAACTTGGAATAAAGGTTCTCTTTAAAGAAGCATCACATGCCTTCAAGGATTTGGATTCTTCACCATTAAACTGCACACAACCAAGACTAATATTCTTGGGTCGTTCCTCAACCGAAATGGGATCAACCATGCCTTGTGCATGATTTCCTAATCCTTTGCCTTCATAGCCCATTTTAATCATTAATTTTAACCCTATACCTCTCGTATGTTTTTCAAAAGAACCAACACATTTTTATAAAGAGGAAACTGAGGACAGGCTAGAATGGATTACCTCTTCCTCACACATTTTCTTGGTCAAAGCTTCTTGGGCTTGATGGATTTGCCTCTCCATATCATGCAATATTTGAAAATTTTCTTCCTTCTATTCCTTCATGGAAAACAACTGTTCACAAAGTTTAGTGCTTTCTCTTTTATCCTTAAATAAAATCTGCACCATGTCCTTCAATATAATAAAATCACGCTTCATATCATCATCGAAGAATCTTGTGAAGGAGGAAAATTCACTTGTAGAAGTTGTCATTATGATGTCAATGAACAAAGTAACTTCAAAAAAGTTCTCAAAGCTTTTAAAAAAAAATGACAAATATTTTTTTAACCAAATGGCTGTAAAGAAAAACTCTTATTCAAGCAGCCAAACAACAACAAACTCCAAGAACTTCTTAACAAACAATTGTCAAGAGGGTTTGTGTTCCAATGGTGACCTTAAGGTACTTTGGGGTAAGGAAGAAGCCTTTAGCCATTTCTTCCTCTTTTTTTTCTCTCCAAGACTTAGCTAATCAGTAGCTATCCCCAAATCTCAAGAAAACTCAAACAACAATCAGTTTGCAAACAGTAAAACAATAAATCTTTTACATTGTTTAAACACCGTTCAAGCTATACAATCAAGCAACTGATATGTCAATCAAGAAACCAAGTGCTCTGATACCAACCTGATCTAAAAATGGTCTGGATAACTTCTATGTATTTCAAGAAACTACCACTCAGTTTAAATTAAAAGTGATCTAGCTTGTTCTTGAGAATTTTGCGGAATTATTTACTTGAAAGTGGTGTATGAATTTTTACTGTTTATGTGTCTTAACTTCATTTGTTCTTGTTGTAATTTAACATGTATGATAGCGACATAATTTAGCAATTAATCATTAAAAAAAAACAACAATTTTAATCTAGGAGTTCACCCAAAATCTCGTGGGCCACGTCTCCTTTGAGCTTTGTCATCATGACTCAGCTCTTTGGGATTATGGTAAATGTTTTTTACAAGTAAATACGTAATTCCAATGAATGCAAAAATGATCCAAAGGACTGAAAATACCATAAATATCCCTCAATTAGCTGTCCAAACTTTGTAAACAACTTTAGGCTCTTGGTGACATGATTCCTTCTGTTGGCGCACTAAGATTTTCTGAGCTTCTAAATGGCACAAACTCCCTCAGAATTATATTTCTGTCACTGAAACCACTCCTAATGTATCTGGTAAACATCATACATCAACTATAAATTGATAAATTTCTCAAATTGAGCACTACATTCCCCAAATAGGCTATCCTCCATGGTTTTCCCAGGGCTACCGAGAACTTCACATAAGATTTTAAAGCTCTAGAAGTTATCAAAATGTTATGAAGCCACTTCCATTGGTTCCAAAATGACTAAAATATTCAATATAGAGTTTTTTTTCATCAAAATAGCCTCTGGCTGCTCCGGTTTCCCCTCAATCACCTATCGGCACCCCTTGGCGCTAGGGTTAATCAAAATGTCTCTGCTGAGTTTTTGACCTCTAAAATTCTTTAAAAATTGCTGAAACCTATGTAAATATATTCAGAATTATTTTTTCAGTCAAGAATGACCACTGGTTCACTGCATGTGGTCTCAAAGAGCTCTTTTAAGCCCTGCACTGCTGCTGGCAAAAGCTAGCACTAATGACCCCTGGAACTTTACTAAAGATTTTTAGCCTTCAAGCATTCTCTACAGGCTTTGAAAACCATCTCATCAGATTCATAACATCTTAATTATCCAATTTATACTATTGGAACTCTGGAAAAGGACTGTAACTCCCCTGGTTAGGCCTCAAACTGAATTTGTCTCATGGTGGCCCTGATGGCACCTTCATCTTCCCTAAAACAAAAGTTGCTGAAGATGACCTCTGTTTGACCTCAAACTTGTTCCAAAGTTCTTAGGAGGTCGAAGAGACCCAAAATTGACCAAAATTTCATCCAATGTGGTTCAATAATGAGGGAGTTATGGCTTCTGCAAGAAAAAATCCCAATGTCCCCCAAAAACCCCACTAAATGTGGGATAACTCCACTTAAAGTCGACAAAGTTGGCCAATTTCTGAATTTGGTAGACTCCACTCCAAACTTGGCGGACGGTTTAATTAGCATTATATTTAAAGTGGGGTAGGGTCACATGTGACTGCCGCCCTAACCGCCGCATTAACTGCCTACACAACGGTTGAAAGACCATTACATTTAAATTCTGCATGCTGGCCACATGCAAGTTTTGCGGGCAAAATTTTAACCGTAACTGCCAGGACTTGGCTCCTGGTCGTAGGCTGTGGTCATCTGGAGGGTCAGGCTAGCCCCTTAAGTTTTCCACCATAAACATTTTTAAACTTCAAATAGAACTTGTGCCCTTTGTATAATAAGTTCTAACATGCAGCCCACCCGGTCGGGCCTGTTGGCTGGCAGGTGGGCGACCCAAGGTTGAATCCTGCCGACTGTAATAAAATTTTGATACGCCGAATTTACTCCGGCCTAGGGCCACGTGGCAACCTCCAGGCTTGCCACGTGGCACCCTCTGATCGGCCAAAATATCCAAAAGTCAAACCAACTTAAATAAGGGCCTGCCACTTGTCAGCACATAATACGCCCAAATGGAATATTCTAGAGGAATATTCTTTGGAATATTACAAAGAATATTCTTTTTTCAAAGTTTGAAAGTCAAACTTGGTCAACTCATTCTTGAAGTTTACTGGGCGATTTCAAAGCTCAATAACTTTTTCATACGAGCTCAATTTTGAGAATCGTTCACGGCGCCAGAATTGCAGCGATGAGACCCTTTTGTTCATTCAAATTACAACCAATTTTGAACTTTTTCATTTTTGAGCAATTTTCATAACTTGGACATGATCTCCTGATCATGTACATAATTTAGAAAGTCATCTACATTAGAATGTTGTGCAATATAGACATGCATACAAATATAGGCACATGTTCGGATGAAAATCTGTATGTAAGGTCACCGTACAGATGATGTGTACAACAATCCTAAAATCGCAGCCCGGATGGATGAAACTAGATCTGGTGTCTTCTTATCTCGTTCACTCAATCATTCGGGTACAAGTCTAGCCATGCGAATATATAATTTGTAGTCGGACATGGTAAGACATTGTTTGATTACCAGCCAATGGTGTGAGCTATTAACAAACATGAGAGAACCACCATTGATGTCAATGGTCCTCAAAGTACTGCAATGCATTTCATAAGGCGTGAATAGATAATTTGATGTTGAACACCAAACAAAATCTTTCGGTCAAAGGTCCAGAAGCAAGGATCTTGTTGATACTGTAACAAGCCTCATGGTACTGGAATCAGATGTTTCTAAGTGAACTTCCTGGATAATTATTTGTCTTCGACAGGAAGCCACCTTATTGCAAAACGGAAGTTACTGATTTTGGAGACAAAGGTATGAATTG
Source organism: Pinus albicaulis (assembly GCA_034641835.2). Lineage (NCBI taxonomy): Eukaryota > Viridiplantae > Streptophyta > Pinopsida > Pinales > Pinaceae > Pinus > Pinus albicaulis. Next base: position 1,929,616,337 of record CM076578.1, on the reverse strand, counting down.
ATATATCAATTTTCAGGGATGACTGTCATGAGAATGAAGGTTTATGAGTATTGCAGAAGGATGAGTATTCACTGGATGACTTCTCTTGAAGATATCAGCGACACTGAGATGAGTTGGCACCATTTACCCAAAACTGAGGTGAAGGTATGATGAGCCATAGGTATGAATGAACTTTCAAGAATATTACCCAACCCAAATAGTCACATTGATGGAGTGAAGTGTCATGTTCAAGAGCGACCTGCTACCGTAAAAAGGTTCTACTCACTTTCCCAAATTTTCCCTAGTAATTTGTCGACCAGTACCTATTTAGTTTTTAACAAGCTTGAGGAGGATAACATATGCTTGATCTATAATTCAACCCTTCAGGAAAATAATATATCACTATTTAATAATTCAACAAGTCTAGCGATGAATAAAACTTGATTCTTGCCATGATCAACAAGCCTGTTGCTATTTTATGTTTTAACGAGCCTAATGAAAGTGAGAGCCAAGTCCTTTTTCAAATTTAGAGAGTTTGAAAAACAGGATGAAAGAAAAATCCATAAGTAATTTTTCGTAAATTTGTCACTGTTACAGGTCAAAATACCTCCTCATCAGCTCAGAGGAGAAGATAAATATGGAAGGAATACAAAGACCTAAGCTAAACCTATTTCTGCCAAGGTAACACCTCACTATAACAACACAAGAGCATTATAATGCACCTGATTAGTGAATAGGCCGTGTTAGTGGCTAGGGCAACGCTCTGTTTACACTAGAGGGTAGTGTTACCCATGTTTTGAGTTTGGAACGGGAAAAACCCATGGAGAATGGTTTGAATTTCCATCTTTTTCTCACAAGAGAGTCAGTACAAAAAGGAAACTACAAAGCACTAATCTCTTATTGGGCCTTGCCATAAGCAACTGAATTCTCAAGGAAGGAAAAAGCATGGAAGTTTAGGAAACATCTTGGTTTTTTCTATTCTGAACTGGTGCAAAGAGAAGGGCAATGATTTCTCTCTCCATATCCTATAAAATGGAGTTGAAGGGTCTTGGTTCAAGGTCGAAGGATTGTCAAAGTTTTTGAATACTTGTGAAGTAGAGATCATTGTTGTAGTGTGAAGGTCAAAGGTCAAAGAGGTTCATTGAGAACTTGTTGATCAAGACATCACCACTTTAAGAGATAGAGAGATTGGAAGGCTGAGGAGGGCTTGGTACAACCGACGATTGTAATCCTCCTTTTCACAAATCAATAGAACTGTATTTGTTTTGTCGATTCTATGCGTTGATATTGTCATTGTAATTTAATAACTTATATAGCATAAGATGAATGGCTTAGATGTGCATAGTTTAAATGTTTATTATATATTGACTTAATTGATAGGAAATGTATGTTATGGTAGAGATTACATGGGTGCTTTGACTAATTGCAGAGTTGAGATTTGGAGCTGGTGAAGAAGGATCCCTACTTCGCTGTTCAGTGCTCTCCAAAAGACTCCAAGATCATTAGAGAGGTAATCTTCCATCTTATTCCATCAAGTTGTTTTAAGTTAATATGAATATGTATATGCCATATTTGTGAACTATACAGCTAATCTTACTGTCTGCCTTGGGCACCGGAAAGCCCTGAGAGGGATATTAGATAACCAACAACCCAAGCATTTTACCCTATAGCAGAATTGGTGACTTCGCTGGGGATTTCCCCATAGTTTCCGGACTAATTCTTTCCTCCTTTCTTGTTTCCTCTGTTCACAGACCCTTCTGACCAGTATTTATTCCCAGTAGACATTTCAAAAGCTTGCAGAGTTCAATCCTGTTTCTGTTTGACCATCTAAAGAACTTTACCCTAGATAACGCTACCTCTGTGGATTTTCCAGTGTGTTATAATGCTGGCTCTGCTTAAATACAGTGTGTTAGTCTCCAGATTAACGTTGTCTTTACTTAGAGACAGTGCGTTACTCAGCCAAAATTTTTTGTTCACCACTGTGATTGTGTTTTGGTTGCATAGTTTTTTGTGTAGGTTTTAACCCTGAACATAAATTATCTACACACGAATCTTATAACAGAAAATAAAAAATAGCAAGAGCATAAAACATAAAACAGATAAACAAAGAGATTTTCCCTGGATCCCAAATCGGGACGACCAGCTTGATTTTTCATTATATTCCTTTTAGTGTTACAACACATATATATACATGCCGAAGCATACATAAACCCCAATCCATTAACCCTGGATTAGAAAATAACCGTAGTTCCCTTGACCGGATCTACAAAATACCATGGGACGAAAACCATCGTACCCAAAAACCATGTGCAAACTCATGCACAAAACATGGGTGGGTCTGCATATGAGTGGGACCACATACCAAAAACAATTTTCGCCGAGGCACTGCCCCGGACCCCGACAGGGGGGCTGCCGCCCCCCCTGTGACCCCCCTGCTACACCCGGCACAACGTACAGTGCGTGGGACTAGTCGTGGAAAGAATATAACACATATCCAACATTCTCCCACTTGTTGTTTTCTTTCCACAGGGGGCCACAGGAGAGCTTAGTCATTGGGCCAATTCTTCAACACCCATTGTTTCTCTACACCAAGAGAACTTCTGAGTGCTTACAAACTTCGTCAATGCATCTGCAACATTCTTCAAAGTGTCCACCTTTACCAGCAACACCCTTTTAGCTTCAACCATATCTCTAACAAAGTGATATTGAACATCAATATGCTTTGTCTTTGAATGATAAGCAGGGTTCTTAGCCAAGAAAATTGCACTTTGGCTATCACAGTCTATCCTTATAGCTTGCTGTACCAACCCCATACTTGAACACAATCTCTGCAACCAAACTGCTTTCTTGCTTGCATGAGTGGCTGCTATGTATTCTGCCTCTGTAGTTGAAAGAGCCACTACAGACTGTCTTTTACTCATCCAACTGACTGCGCCTCCAAATAGGCTAAACACATACCCACTTGTAGATCTTCTTTGGTCTAGATCTCCAGCCCAGTCTACATCAACAAAACCATGAATGTCCAACATTCTTTCCAATCCTGGTCTTCCCTGGTAGCACAAGCCATAATCACTAGTGCCACGTAAATATCTAAAAACCCGCTTCACTGTTGTCCAATGCTCCTTCCCTGGGTTTGACATAAACCTGCTCAATACTCCCACTGCATGTGCAATGTCTAGTCTAGTACAGACCATTGCATACATCGGGCTACCCACTGCACTTTCATATGGAACACGGGGCATATACTCCTCTTCTTCTTGTGTCTTGGGACACTGTTCAGCAGACAGCTTTACACCTACAGGAATAGGAACCTTCACCGGTTTACTATCCTGCATATTGAACCTCTGCAATATAGTCTCGACATACTTCCTCTGGTTTAACGAGAGCTTCCTCTTTGCCCGATCTCTCTTAATTTCCATGCCCAAAATATAGTTTGCAGCACCCAGATCCTTCATGTCGAATTTGGAGAACAGTTGGGTCTTCAAATCTTGGATAATTTCTTTGTCATTTCCAATCAACAACATATCATCCACATACAAGACCAAATAAATAACACGGTCACCATTTAATTTAAAATAAACACAGTGATCCTCCTTGCTTCTGGTGAAGCCAAGTCCCCGTATATAGGTATCAAATTTCTGATACCACATCCTTGGTGACTGTTTTAACCCATACAGAGACTTCTTCAACCTGCACACTAGTTCTTTCTTACCCTTCACCATAAAGCCTTCAGGTTTCTTCATGTAGATCTCCTCTTCTAGATCCCTGTGAAGAAATGTTGTCTTCACATCCATCTGTTCTATCTCAAAATCAAATGCAGCAGCAACATATAAAAGTAATCTAATAGAAGTAATTTTGGCAACGGGAGAAAAAATATCACCAAAATCAATTCTCGGCACCTGGGAATAACCTTTTGCTACCAACCGAGCTTTGTATTTCTCCACCTTGCCTTCTACATTCATCTTCTTCTTAAACACCCATTTGCTCTCGATGGGCTTCCTTCCAGCCGACAACTCCACCAGATCCCATGCCTCATTTTTGTGCAAGGATGCCATTTCATCAACCATGGCCTCCTTCCAGAGTTTTCCATCCTCTGAATCTACTACCTCCCTGAAAATTCTGAGATCATCATAAGTTATAGTTAAGGAAAAACCTGAAAAAAAGTAGATGGACTATACCTTTATGGTTGCCTTATTTCTCGAACTCATCTTCTCAAAGCTGGGGTTTGTAGCTCTTCCTCTTCTGAATCTTCTTCTATTGTAGTGTCTGATTCATCCTCCTTTAGCTCAAACTCTATCTTCTCAGGTTCCTTTGGTAGGAATTCATGTGTAACAACATCTTTCACCTCTCTAAACACCACATCTCCGCTGTACACAACCTTCCTTGTTTCTGGGTTCCAAATCTTGTAACCCTTTAAACCATCCTTATACCCAATAAAGATGCACCTTTCAGATTTATTATCCAACTTGGTCCTTTTCTCCTTTGGAACATGTACATATGCATCACATCCAAATACCCTTAGAGATGAAAGAAAGGGTTTCTTACCAGTCCATACATCATGTGGATTCTTATCCTCCAACGCTGATGAAGGTGATCTGTTAACTAAGTAACATGCAGTCTCCACTGCCTCTGCCCATAATTCTTGTCCTAACCTGGTACCACTGAGCATGCTTCTTTCCTTTTCCATCAATGTTCTGTTCATTCTTTCTGCAACTCCATTTTTCTGAGGTGTGTATGGAGTATTCTTCTGCCATGCTATACCACACTTCTTACAGAACTCTTCAAATTCCTTCTTACAGAACTCCCCACCATTATCTGTCCTCAGCGCCTTTATCTTCTTCTCTGTCTGGTTTTCCACTAGAGCCTTAAATTATTTAAATTTGTCGAAGACTTCAGATTTCTTTCTCAAGAAATATATCCATGTATTCCTTGAGAAGTCATATATGAATGAAACATAGTACGCAGAATTTCCCAATGATGGAACTGACATAGGTCCAAACACATCACTATGCACAAGCTCTAATATCTTGTTCGCCCTCTTAGCACCAGAAGGAAAACTCACCCGATTCTGCTTCCCATATACACAATGTTCATAGAAATCGAAATCCAGAGAACAATTAGACATACCTTCTACCATACCATCTCTATGCAGTATCCGAAGGCCCTTCTCTCCAATATGTCCAAGCCTTTGATGCCATAGCATGGTCTTTTCTCCAGAGATAGCTAGGCTTTCCGTCCCACTTTTAGGAACCACAGAACTGTTACACCCATCAATAACAGTACTACCTTGTAGCTTGTACAGAGTTCCAGTCCGAACTCCCCGCATTAATACCGGTGCTCCCCGAACCATCTTGCAGGCATCTTTCTCGAACACTGTTTTTACACCTGCATCATCCATCTTGCTTACAGAAATCAGATTTCTGGCCAATGCAGGAATATGCAGAACACCGGGAAGTGTTCTAATCCTTCCACCTTGCAGCTTCAGCTTGACCTTTCCACGTCCGACGATTCTGGCCTTCCTATCATCCCCTAGGAAGACATCACCACCATCATGTTTCTCATACTCGCAGAACCACTCCCTATGGGGAGTGAAGTGAAAGGATGCACCTGAGTCAATCAACCATGACTCATGATCTACATGTGTATTTGAAGAAGAAGCCAAATACACATCCCCACCTTCGTCCGAGGTGGTTTTTGCCTCTGCAGAAGGAGCTTCATCAGATCCCTTTCCTTTCTCAGGAGCTTTAGATCTGCATTCCTTTTTGTAGTGCCCTTCCTTTCCGCATTTCCAGCACACCTTTACAAACTTTCCAAGAGATTTAGATCTCCCTCTAGATTTAGATCTCCCACTGGAAACCTTATTCTTGTTTCTGTTCTGGGACCTTCCTCGTACAGATAAGGCATCTCCATTCTGACCCTCCATATTTCTCCGTCTCATTTCCTCCGACAGCAAGGCTGAGACAATGTCATCAAAATTCAAGGTAGTTGTATTGCTACCTCTTGCAATAACCAGACTGTCCCACGAGTCTGGTAGAGAGCACAACAAACTGATGCACTTATCTTCATCTGAGATTTTAATATCAACAGATGACATCTGACTTACCACAGTATTTAAGGCATTCATATGCTCTGTCACTGAGTCTCCATCCTTCATCCTCAGGTTATACAGCTTTTTCCGCAGGAACAACTTATTCACCAGAGACTTAGATTGGTACAAAGTCCCAAGTTTTTCCCACAAATTCTTCGTCGTAGCTTCCCCAGATACATTCAACAATACTGAATCTGAGACACACAACCGTATTGTGCTCTTAGCCTTCCGATCCAGTTTCTTCCAGTCTTCATCTAACATTGCCGTTGGTTTAGTACCTAGATCTACCGCGATCCACTGATCTTTATCCACCAGCAGATCCTCCATCTTGAGCTTCCACAACTCAAAACTCTGACCATTAAATTTCTCGATCTCTATCTTTCCGTCACTCGCCATATTCTTTCACCGCAAGAATCGATCTTCCAGATCTCCCACTGAACAGGGTCTACCTCAGGCCCGAGCAAAAAACCCTTAGCAGCAAAGGCATCCCCTTGAAGTCGGAAATAGCTCTTTGATACCCAATATGAGTTTTAACCACAGACAAAAATTATCTACACACGAATCTTATGGCAGAAAAAATAAACAATAGCGATAGCATAAGGCATAAAAACGGATAAACACGGAGATTTTCCCCTGGATCCCAAATCGGGATGACCGACGATTTTCATTATATTCCTTTTAGTGTTACAACACAAATATACATGCGAGCGCCATAAACTCCAATCCATTAACCCTAGATTAGAACATAACCGTAGTTCCCTTGACCGGATCTACAAAATACCAGGGGCCGAAAACCATCATACCCCAAAATCATGTGCAAACTCATGCACAAAACATGGGTGGGTTCGGATATGAGTGGGACCGCATACCAAAATTTTTTCGCCGGGGCGCTGCCGCCCCCCCTGTGACCCCCTTGATGCGCCCGGCGCAACGTACAGTGCGTGGGACTGGTCGTGGAAAGAATATAACACATACCGAACATTTTGGCCATCAATATCTCTCCTTGACTGAATCCCTATGCTTGTTTACTAAGCTGGCATTTCTTTTTGTTTGCTCTTGTTTGAAAGTTAGTGTCAAAAGCATTTACTCTTTAGAGAAGAATTTTTTTTTAGATTTTTTGCATCTAGCTGAGTTAATTCTAAAAATTTTAGTTCATAGACTGTTAAGAAGAGGTAGATAGAAGTTTGAATCTTTAAAGTTGAACTGTGCTATTTGAATGTTAGTGCATGGATGTTCCATATGCAAGTGCAGTGGGTAGCCCTACCCCTCCACCTATAGGAAATTTTTATCAAATTCCTACTTATCCTCCTTGTAACACATTGATGGGCGGACCCTATGGTCTAAATAGTCAGCCCATACTTCCTTGGTTAGATTCGGGGGAAAATCCACAATTGCCATTTTTGGCAGCTCTGGACATCCCCAACATCCATAAACTGACTAATGATCCCATCAATCACAACCCGCTCTGGCCTCCAGTACCGCACAAGATTCCTTCTGACATCCCAAAGTTCGATGGGAAACAAGGGCACGACCCAGACACACACATCACTACCTTTCATCTATGGTCTATATCCAATTCCATGGTGGATGATAGTGTCCGGCTTTGACTGTTTCTCCACACCCTTACAGGAAATGCTGCCAAGTGGTATATTGAATTGCCATGTGCCGCCATCAACACTTTTGGTGCTTTAGCGATGGATTTTCTAAATAACTTCCAATTACAAATCAGATTTGAAACCGGAATGGAACTGTTAACCTTGCCGTGCCAAGACACCGCCACCCACATCTCCGATCACATTCATGAATGGAGACGTAGGAGGAGGCTAGTCAAGCGCAAATCCCAGATCATCTCTTAGCTAATTGGTTTTGTAAGTCTCTCTTACCCCACATCTCTAACGACATTGGCCTTTCCAGTGCGGTTACAGAAAATCAATGCATTCATCGTGCCAAACATTTGGATTTAATCTATTCACAATCTGACACGCTATATGATTTGCTCCCCAATGCCCCTGGTAACCCAAATCCTCTAGCTACTCAGAAAACCAGAGCTCATGCCGACGGTCTCGTTGGCACAATCTCAGGTGTAGCCACAAAACAGTCTCGGGGGCAAGCCTCCCACCCATCTTCGGCTGCCACCGCCCCTCACCAAACGACTACTCTTCCTACCACTGAGGTAAATTCTGTGCAAAATTCACAAAAACCTAATGGAAAGAATAAGAAGAACAAGAAAAAGACATATTCTTCGAAAGAGCAGTTGGACAACTAGAATAACATTAATTAGAAAAACGCTGCCAAAAATGACAAAGGGAAGGATAAACCCATGAAATTTCCTTGCAAGATCTATTCGGAGGACCACTTGACATACAAATGTTCTCAGCTGCAGGAATGCACCAATTTTATCGCAAACAAGGATTCTGGGCGAACACCTGCCGTTCTTCATAATCCTTTCCCTAATCAACAGCAGCAACATCAACACATGGTTGACAACCCGCCACAACCCCAGCAACGGGGAAATGGTGGTTCACATCCTTCCGGTGAAGGACCATCTGCCATTTATGGCATTGAGAGTGTTGAACTTCAAACACGAGCCAAGATTTATAAAAATCCTACCATAGATGCTCAAGAACCTGGTACTAGTTCAAATCCACCGCCACCCAACGATTTGCATATCGAATGGCCTAATGTTGACCCCATGATTCGTCCCCCCAAAGGGACACTTCGATGCACGACTCATAACACCTCTGCACATGCAGCCCCAAACTACAACATTGTAGAAGATTTGGCATAGGCACCGTTAGCTATGTCTGCTCTCGAAGTATTGTAAACTTGTCCAGTACAAAGGAAAGCCTTGCTTTCGACCATTGGTAGAATAGATCCCCAAGATTCCATGCTAGCTATTTTTGATATGGAAAAATCTAAACCTCGCCTCTCACACCAACTCGCATTCCAGGTGCAGGTTGTGTCGAAAGGGATACCAATCCATCGCATTGTCATAGACAAAGGTGCTTCGACCTGCGTTATGTCACAAGCTTGCTGGCTCAATTTAGGTTCTCCTACCTTAACAACGCTGTCAAATTCCCTCAAAGCTTTCGATGGCCACACGATCCTCCCAAAAGGATACCGTGATAGCTTTCCCATCTCTCTGAGTGGGAAAATGGTAACCGTGGACGTTGAAGTCATAGAGTGCCATCTCCACTATAATCTATTGCTTGGTCACAATTGGTCTTATGCCATGACCGCCATTGTTTCTTTGATCTTCTGACTCATCCTGTTTCCATTGGATGGGAAAATAGTCACAGTGGATCAGTTATCCTTCTGCACCCCTGATTATGCCACATTACCAAGTAGCATTGTACCCCTAATAGGAGGCTTCCCTCACTCTTACGTCAGTATTGGTACCAGTCTTCTGAAGGCATCTTCCCTACTGGGTTGTTTTCCTCTCCCGCCACTACAGATCCAAAACACGGTTGCAATGATATCCACCAATTTAGATGGCTCTATTGACCCATGGATCATCCCGGCACCTTCAGACATTGATTCCTACGGAGATCAGATGCAACTCTGACCAGCCAAGTTGGCCTACCAAGCCATCCAAATCACATCTAAACCCTCCACTGCTATCATTTCGACTAAAGGTACAAACCTCCCATCCATCACAGTTCTCTCTAAAGATCTCCTCAATGAATTCTTGCCTACAGACGAAGCTATTCGAGAGATCATGTCTCTAGAAGAACGACCTTGGGGAGAGTTTCACCATCGCGCTTCGATGATCGACTTGGACAGGATAAAAACTGAAATCCCATCCTTTGACCCACTTGAGATTGTTCCCTCCACTTACACGACAGTTCAAACTATCGATTCAGAAGGGAACATGGGTAATCTTTCTAAGACAATGCTTATTGATATCTCGGTCAAAACGGGTATCGTGGAAAATATTCAGATTGGAGCCGATTGCAATCCTGAGGAAATTGCATGCTTCACATCCCTTTTCAAGGAATTCCACGATGTGTTTGCTTGGTCTTATGATGAAATGCCTGGCATAGATCCATCTATAGTCGAGCACGAAATCAAGATTTATGACAATGCCAAACCAATTTCGCAATGACTCAGACCTGTCCACCCGCGCAAAGCAGCCGCCATCAAAATTGAGGTAGAAAAAATTTTAAATGCTGGTTTCATCTATCACGTTCCTTTGACAGAATGGGTTTCGAATCCGGTTCCCGTCGATAAAAAACAAGGCACCATTTGAGTTTGTGTTGACTATCACGATCTGAATGCCGCTTGTCCCAAAGACAATTATCCTACACCGTTCATAGATCAGATTCTCGACGATTGTGCCGGATGTGAATCTTTTTCCTTCATGGATGGATTCTCGGGCTATAACCAGTTTGCAATTAAAAAAGACGGCTAGCATAAAACTGCCTTCATCTATCCTTGGGGCACATTTTCATATCGCAAACTCCCATTCAGTCTGAAGAATGCTGGAGCAAATTTTCAGTAGGCTATGGACTACGCTTTTCACGACATTCGACATATTGTACAGGCTTACTTGGATGACCTTCTGGCCGATTCCAAGAAACGACCTGATCACCTCGCTCATCTGAAAGAAATTTTTGCTAGGTGTAGATTCTACAATATATGTTTGAATACTCATAAGTGCATATTTATGGTCGAGTCTAGACATCTGTTAGGTTTCATTGTCTCCAAGCAAAGAATTAGGGTTGATCCTGGTAATTTTAAGGCGATTGTTGAATTTCCAACACCACAATCCATCCTTTAACTCCAACGTTTGCAAGGGAAGGCAAACTTTTTACGTCGATTCATCGTTAACTATGCCGAGATGATGAAAGGATTTATGCGATTATTGAAGAAAGGAACACTATACTTGTGGGATGACCAAGATCAACGGTCATTTGACGCTTTAAAACATGCACTTGTTTCAGCCCCACTCCTTAGTGCCCCCGACTACTCACGCGACTTTCTCCTCGACCTGGTAGCCTCACCATCCTCACTTGGAATGGTTCTGGTTCAAGTTCACAGTGACGACAGTGAACATGTGATATACTATTTGTCCAAAGGTCTAATCGGACTTGAACTACGTTATTCACATGTGGAGAAACTTTCTTTGGTGGTAGTTTTCGCCGTCACCCGACTCCGACACTATATATTTCTGCGACAGGCTACGGTTATTGCTTTGGAGAACCCCATGCGACACATCTTGTCTAGACAGATTATTGGAGGAAAATATTCCAAATGGATCATAATCCTCCAACAATTTGATTTGGTCTTCATAGCTGCCAAAGCAAAGAAATCCCTCGTCTTCGCCGAATTATTATCGGACCTTCCCAGAATCGACCCAGGTGAAGTAGCTCACGATCCATTTCTTGATAAATCTGTATACTTGGTCGATTCTTTGGACCCATGGTATGGATACATTTTGGTCTACCTACAAACCCAACGCTTCTACCCAACTCTCACATCCGACGACCGTCGTCGTATCCGCCACTAGGCAAAGCACTACCTTGTGCTAAACGATACACTATATCGTTGTGGTGTTGATACTATTCTCCGATGTTGCCTCACTTTTGATGAAGCAGAACACATTTTGAATGACTGCCACACAGGGGCATGCGGTGGTCATATTTCGGGCATAGATACTACCCAAAAAATCTTTCGTGCAGGTTACTATTGGCCCACTTTGTTTAAAGACTACATTGCAGTGGTCCAGAAGTGCCATCCATGTCAAATTTTCACAAAGAAAATGCGTGCTCATCCTGCCCCCTTTCATCCAGTTATCTCCATTAGTCCTTTCACTAAATGGGAATTGACTTCATCACCTCCAATCCCACTTCAGAAAATGGACACAACTACATCGCGGTTGTGGTCGACTATTTTACGAAATGGGCAGAAGCCATTCCCACTTTTAAGGCCGATGGCGAAACTGCCGCTCTCTTCCTGTTCAATCAGGTAATCTATCGATTCGGCGTACCCCTATCTATTGTCATAGATCATGGATCCGAGTTTCAGAATCATATGATGACCAAATTAACATCCATGCTAGGTTTTCATCAAGATCAATCTTTGTCTTATTATCCTCAAGCTAATGGCATTGGAAGTTGTATTCCGTGTTATGGGCATACTGAACATCAGTCAAAACTTCCACAGGCTTCATGCCATTCCAACTCGCATTCGGCCTGGAGGTAGTAATTCCAATCGAGTGCGGAATTCCATCACTCAAACTCGCTGTTGAACTCTTCCCTGGCACCACTGCCATAGAAGAGCGCTTGCTCTCACTCAATCATTTGGATGAAACTCATCAAGATGCTACACTAGCACTCGAAGCTCACCAGTGTTGAGTCAAAGCTCAATACGACAAATCTGTCAAGCATCGTTCTTTCCAAGAGGGAAATCTTGTTCTACTCTATGGTCAGAAACATGACCTCTTGGGGGCAGGAACACTCCAACCATTATGGCTTGGTCCTTACATTGTCACTAAAGTCCTCTCAAAAGGGGCTTACAAACTTCAGGACTATAATGGAACTCCACTCGCAGAGCCTCGCAACGGGCTCTATCTAAAGAAGTATTTTGTCTAGTTTCACACTAGGCATATGCTTTGTAATTTTATGTATATAAGTTTTGCCTATTTTTTTGATGTTTCTGGATATTTTTTGGTTTTTGAGGTGTTTTTTCTCATGTATAATCTTTTTTTACACACATATGCCATCACCCTCCTTATCATATGTTAGATATGCGGATGGTGCTAGTCATCACACTAGACGCATTGCTTCAGCTGCTTGGGTTCTCTACACTCCTGAGTCAGACCTTCTTGGTTCTGGGGGAATCTTCCTAGGTAGCGCCACCAATAATGTTGCCGAGTATATGTCAGTGATCCAACTTCTCACGGAAGCGGCATCTCATGACATCTCCAATTTAGTGGTCAGGTTAGACTCCCAACTCGTCATTATGTAGTTAAACAATCATTACCGTGTTCGTCATCCTGTATTGTTACATTATTTTTTAAGGATGCGACTTTTAGAATGTCAATTTCAAACAATCGCATTTGAGCATGTTCCTAGAGAATTTAATGCATTAGCCGATTCTTTGGCAAACTATGTGTTAGATTGGCATTTGTCACATTTGCTATAAAAGATTTACTCATGAGTATATATATTTTTTTATCCCATTGAAAATACATAAAAAATCAAAAAACACAAAATCACCAAAAGTATGTATATATATATATCTCGTGTCCAGTACAATATTTACATAAAAAAATCTTCCAAAACTTGGGTGTTTTACAAAAAATTTTCTATACTAAGCCACGCTCTGACACTTATACATCTGCTCCACTAGCTAGGCCTGATGATCATGGTAACATACAACTGATGTGGCTATCCTCCTCAGAGGCACTAGGTATCTCTCCGGCACACCTACGGTATGCCGCTGCAAATGAACTGGACCCTCCCGCATAGGAAGGGGTGGTATACCCATACTCAAACCCTCCATGTTTCTGGAGAGTTCATGTAAAACCTGGGCATCACCATCCTCAGCGGCTTTCGCATCCTCAGCTGGTGCGCTAGCCCTGGGTAGCTGTAGTCCTCGCCATGCATAGCGAGGGGCTCCAACTGGATGGACAGGTGCCACATATATGTCAAGCAAACAAACGCTTCATGTCAAAACATAATTTTCACCCTATTTCAACAAAAAAAATTTGCATAAACATTCAAAAGACAAAAAACAAAGTACTTCCTTGAAATACAATGATCATTTCCTTCTTACCATCGAGTCCCCACTGGGTGCCAGGGGGAGGCACTAACTCTGGATCGCCTATGAAGTTCATCCCTGCATAGGGATAATCCTCAATCATAATAATCAGGAAGTTTAGCCAATAAAAAAACCCATTATCAAAACAGTGGCAGACGGGACCCTCTCCAGTCCGCGGAAGCAAAGCTACCCACCGAGCCTGTCTCGACTCATGTGGGCCTAATGGCGCTGTAATGATCCTGGGCCTCATCAGTGGTACCAGCTCCAATAAGAAAGAGACAATCAGTGTACCGTACCCAAACTCTCTCTGGGTACGGGTCTTACATGCGGTAAGCTCTGCTGGGACCCGACAGACAACTTCGTCGCACCAATCAAACACCTGAGGCTGCATACAGTCCAAGGCTAATAACTTCTGGGCCTTGGTGGCCACATGCTAACTCTTGGCACCTGCCAAGCGAACAATCATCCATAATATAGACCTCAGTGGTCTCAAAGTCACCTGTGCGATCGATACTCGGTTGCTCACAGCCTGTGTGTCACGTATGCAATGCTCAAGAATCAGATCAGCAGTGGAATGTGGGTCAGCTCTAGATCTCGTCAAGTTGGGCCTTGGTCCATGACATGATAGGCCGGTCAAGAAGTACACATCATCCTTCTCGATTGAGAGCTCATTGCCCCCAATCTGGAAGACATGGTGCCGCTCGTCCTATTGCTGGATTAGCCACCTCAGGAGGTCCTCTTAACCCTCATCAGTTCTAAATGGGCATATTTTAGCAAACCGCATCTACGGAGAGCCATCAAACTTGTAGCATCCGTAATCATATCTCGTTCTTCCCGTTCATGTACTCTCTCTCGCCAGATACTCATGATGAACAACTAAATACCTGCAAATGCAACATTTTTAACCGATTAAAAATTGCCTAGACCACTTCAAAACGATGAGAAATGAGTTGCTAAAAAATGTGGTGCCCTAACGCTGGCCATAGTGTAAAACAGAGTGCGCTAACACAGCATCCCTTCACGAGAAGTGCACTTAACACAACTCTAACACTACTTTCCCGCGTTAGCCGCAAAATTTTTTTAGGGCCTCACAAATCTCGTATTTTGAACCAACAAAACTTAACAAAAAGATAATTAAATGATAGCAGGAGGTTCTATCTCTTACTTGGATCTCACAGGAAGGAAAACCGTTGCCTGGATTGACCGCAACCATCAGTTGAAGATTTCACCCCTTTTCACCCCAGAGCTCATTCACAGCACTCAAAACAGTGAAAATGAAGGTCTTCTGACCTTCTTATAGCCAATTCTGGGGCATGACTCTCTTAAGCTAGTCAGCAAAAGTCGTGAATTCTTGCTGCACATGTGTCACAACTATTGAGATTTATTACTGATGTTCTGATGAGTGATCAAGATTCATATGTAGACATACTCATGTTTACTCGAGCACTCTTTTTACGATATTTTTCTTGCTCGTTATTCCGAAAAACCTCGAGTTCCCTTCTTCGGACTCGTTAAATTTATACGAAGTTGATATCGAGCATTCTTTTTATGGTATTTTTCTTGCTCGTTAATCCGAAAAACCTAGAGTTCTCTTCTTCAGACTCGTTAAAACTGATATGAAGAAGCACTGAGCTTTCTTTTTAGGGACCTTTTTCTCGCTCATAAAACTGAAAAAACCCTGAGTTGACTTTGTCGGGCTCGCTAAACTACCACGACAGAGAGTAAGGAGCCATTCGTTTCCTCTTTTTCAAATCTCTTTAAACCGAAATAGTAACCGAGTTTTCTCCACGTGACTCGTTGAAATTTCACAGAGGTAACCGAGTTTTCTCCGCGTGACTCGTTAAAATTTCACGGAGGGCACCGAGTTTTTCTTTGTTGGACTCATTAAAATTTCACAAAGAGTACTAAGTTTACTTCTTCTCCTCGTACTCATAACAAAATGAGGTAGACGTCCATCGAACATAGATTTCTCACTTTTCCGGCTTCGATGGACTAACTCATGGAAAATGAACTATTTTGGGCTTACTATTCTCCCTTTCTCGTGCCCGGATATCAAGACATGACAAAGGTACCCCAATGGATTTGTCTTTTATGATATTTTTCAGACTCTCTAAACATGAAAAGTTCATCGAGTTTACTCATCTGGGCTCGTTAAACCTAATCGGATGGGGCACACAGTTGTCTTTTATGATATTTTTCAGACTCTCTAAATATGAAAAATTCACCGAGTTTACTCGTCTAGACTCGTTAAACTTAATCAGACGGGGAAAAATTTGGAAAAAATGGATAATACCTCTGTTACATTTCAGAAAGGTCGATTTGGCAGCAAAAATCTTGAACATGGCACTTCCAAGAAAACTCTTTCGCAGTTAGTCGAACCATACCATCTATGAGTATTAGCCTTGATCTCCTAGTGTCCCTACACTAGTAAAATCCTAACACACTCTTTGGTGTTCATTAAGTCTCAGCTGCCTAGTACCCTGTTACAGTGCCTTCTATTGTTCAAGCAGATCTCGCTATCTACTGCTCCTCTTATCAACCAAACCACTCATTATGCCAGAAATTATTTGTCGTCTGACGTCCCCATTTAATCTTCATTATCTCAATCATAAAAAAAATCAGTTGGTTTCTGTTTCATGTTGACTGATGTAGG
Organism: Pinus albicaulis; assembly: GCA_034641835.2. Taxonomy (NCBI): domain Eukaryota; kingdom Viridiplantae; phylum Streptophyta; class Pinopsida; order Pinales; family Pinaceae; genus Pinus; species Pinus albicaulis. The sequence goes on along the minus strand of CM076578.1, from coordinate 1,929,599,853 downwards.
ACGCCTCAGTGCCTACCTTTCAACAGATCTCTTCCTATCGACTTCAACATATTATCTAGGAAGTTGATCCAGAAACCCATCAGTATCTGGATACTTGCAGACATCAGTGGCAGGTAGTCTTGTGTTTGATCAGGAGTCTTCATCATTAGCTCCTGGTCGAATGATTCTACGAGTGTTCGACTTCAACTCATTTTATTCACACTCACTAGATTGTACTGTGCATCTTAGGGACCATCATCATTATCAGTGGCCACCTTCGCGTCTATTAACAGTTTTCATTATCGACTGGTAATCAGATGATTTCTCACATGTTCGACGATAGCTCCTTCATTCACATGTTGAGAAATATGCAGTTTAAGTGAATCGGCGATCAAGACCTTGGGGCAAAGGTTACATCATTAAAGTTGTGTTCCCTTCCCCAAGTTGCGATATTGTTTATGGAGACAGCTTCTTCAGCCTGATCCTGTTATGATAGACACTTCCACATTGTGCTTATCGGTAGAAAGATTATTCATATCTCTGTTCTAGAGAAATCATGTTGTCTAAGCTACTGAGCATGGGAATGCCCGACTCAAGGAAGATACTATATTTTCTGACATATGTTGTTGTTTTAGGTTTTCCTCAGTCTTTCAATCTCTTTATCTTTACTACACACATTATAAATTATTTCGGCCATCGTCTTCGTCTCTGACCTCACACTTTAGGGGGCATCTGTTATAGGTCAAAATACCTCTTCATTAGCTTAGAGGAGAAGATAAATATGGAAGGAATACAAATACCTAAGCTAAACCTATTTCTGCCAAGGTAACGCCTCACTGTAAGAACACAAGAGCATTATAACACACCTAATCAGTGAATAGGCCAAGTTAGTGGCTAGGGAAATGCTCTATTTATAGTAGAGGGCAGCGTTACCCATGTTTTGAGTTTGGAACAAGAAAAACCTGTGGACAATGATTTGAATTTCCAGCTTTTCTCACAAGAGAGTCAGTACAAAAAGGAAACTGCAAAGCACTAATCTCTTATTGGGCCTTGCCATAAACAAATGAACTCTCAAGGAAGGAAAAAGCATGGAATTTGAGGAAACATATTGGTTTTTTCTATTCAGAACTAGTGGAAAGAGAAGGGCAATGATTTCTCTCTCCATCTCCTATAAAATGGAGTTGAAGGGTCTTGGTTCAAGGTCGAAGGATTGTCAAAGTTTTTGAATACTTGTGAAGTAGAGATCATTGTTGTAGTGTGAAGGTCAAAGGTCAAAGAGGTTCATTGAGAACTTGTTGATCAAGACATCACCACTTTGAGATATAGAGAGATTGGAAGGCTGAGGAGGGCTTGGTACAACCGATGGTTTTAATCCTCCTTTTCATAAATCAATAGAATTGTATTTTTTTTGTCCATTCTATGCGTTGATATTGTCATTGTTATTTAATAACTTATATAGCATGAGATGAATGGATTAGATGTGCATAGTTTAAATTTTTATTATATATTGAATTAATTTATAGGAAATGTATGCTATGGTAGAGATTACACGGGTGCTTTGACTGATTGCAGAGTCAAGATTTGGAGTTGGTGAAGAAGGATCCCTGCTTCGCTATTCAGTGCTCTCCAAAAGACTCCAAGATCATTAGAGAGGTAATCTTCCATCTTATTCCATCAAGTTGTTTTAAGTTAATATGAATATGTATATGCCATCTTTATGAACTATACAACTAATCTTACTGTCTGCCTCGGGCACCGGAAAGCCCTGAGAGGGATATTAGATAACCAACAACCCAAGCATTTTACCCTATAGCAGTCGCTCAGATTCGAAAAAGTGTAAAATAATATCTGAGAGAACCTCTTTGGTCATGTTTGATCAAGGTATTCTTTTTCCGTAAATAATCTATCTCAGTCCAGAAAAGGGATAAACTTATACCGAGTAGATATCGATTCATTTATTTTTACGAGATCGAAAAGACAAGTGCTTGACAATATTTTCATATTATCGGAGTCTAAAAAGAGCTGAAAGAAGACTCCAAGGGTTCCTTTTTTGCTATTATTGAAGCTAGAAAAATAGATAAAAGTGCACTTCAAATCCTTTTTCGTTTTAACAAAGCTCGAAAAATAAGGAGAAAAAGTATGCTATGTGGTCAAATCATTCTTGAAATAAATCTGCATGTCTAATATGTTCATCAGTTGTAAAGCCTGTTCAGAAGAATATCAAATGGATTAAAAGTACCTGTTTCATGATAAAAAAATATAATAAAACTATATTCATAGCAATAAATGTAATTTTCAAATAATTAAATGACTATTAAAAGTAGTTTTACTATTCATTTTTACCATTCCAAAGTTACCATTTGCATTTTCGAGCTCTGAACCTGATTTCCCCCCCGAACTTTAACTACTGATTTCGATCATTTCTGTAGAAAAATTTCATTGTTGTTTGATCCAAGTTAGTGCCATGAACCTCCTCTTTCCTTCAGTAATCATTTCATTTACATTTTTTGCAAATTTTTAGGGTTTTGAGGTCCCTATGGTAAATTATTCCCTAAAATAGGGAAACACGCCCTTGGATGTCGAAACCTACATTGCATAGTAGCTAATTTGAAAGCTACTTGCATATACAACACATTGTCTCTTGTTAGGGACTGCATTGGGTGCAATCTAGATTTTTATTTTTTGCATTATGCCCAAAATTTGACCAATTTTTTTCATTGAATGGAATCTAATGGTTCTTATGGTTGTATTTCAGGTTTCCATCGGATTACAATGATGATTACATGGAGGGAAAGAGAACATGAAGAAGAGGATATGATTTCCCTAAATGATTTGAGCATTGTAAGAGCCCTAAGAGAGTGTGGATTGCTAAAGTACTTCTCGTTTTCAAGGATGAGGCAACAAATAGAACTCTTGGAGTTCTTAGTTCAAGCATGGGATCCAACTATCGAGGCATTTCATATTAAGAACCAAGTGGTTCCTATAACAGTCGAGGATGTATACTTTCTTATAGGTTTTTCAAGGAGAGGCTTGCCTATTTCACTCTCAGGGTCTATTATTTGAGGAGAGATAGTGAGAGATTATGTTTTGCAACATTGCTATCCAGGGGAAGAGCCAAGAAAATATGGAATGATAAACATCTAGGATTTTAGATATTTTCCTTTGAGAACTATCCTTTTCACAATCGCAAAACTTGCTGGCACTGTTACACTACATGTAGAGAATAGATCGTATATGCAGTATGCACTTGAGTGTATGGAGCCAACAATTTTCAACTGGTCTGAGGCTGTATGTTCTTAGATAAAATATCAACTGAACAAAGTAAAGGGAGGAAGGATGAAGAACTTCAGTTATGGTTCAATCGTCAGATATTTTTCCTTAGAACGAATTCCACTGATGCAACCACAACATGTGACATTGGATGTGTCTAATCTTAGAGATCTGCGGATGCAGAGATGGGTAGAACTCATGGGTAGGCATACAGGCCAATCGAACATTGTGTTCTCTACTGCATTCTTCAGCTGGTTCATGAAATATATTGTTGCCATTAATGAGTATGAATACGCAGGCATTGATTTCCGAGGAGATCCATATTTAGCATTACCAGAAGGCGCTCAGTGGGGTGCAATAGGTAAGAATTGTTTGACCATGTTTTTTTATTTTTCTAAGGTTTATACAATTTTTTTTTATTTTTATGTTTTCCCAAGACTAAAATAAATGTTTGATGTAATGTAGATGTAGGTCGTGTTCAACCAGTAGAGGAACCAGAAAGTGAAGCAGAAGCGCTAGCAGAGAGGGTTGTCCGGAGAGCACTCCTTCAGGATCTTGATATGGTTGAGACTCTGTTTGAGCTTCAGCAGCACATAGAGGGGTTGACCTTCGGGGTTCCGGATTACTAGAATGAAGAATTACCCATGCGACTGCAGCGACACACTATTGGGCTTCCTAACCGTTCGATGCGGTTACTACGTAGGATATCTAGATCTATAGCATGATACCATGAGCACCACTAGTTTACCTTTGACATTTTGCATACATTTTGAGGTCAGATGACCAATATGTCTTGGGCACAAATTTTTTAAAAACCTATAACTATCAATCTATATGGTTTCAGTGTTTTCCTATGTTTATTTTCCAATCCTATTAAATGATGTGAATTTTTTCTTTACATATGTTGCAAATATCTATCTAAAACTTGACTAGCCAATGAATCAATTAATGTGTTCAAATTTCTTGAAATGTGTTGATATTGAATAAAATCAAAATGTCTTTCCAAAGGTCGAACTCTTAGGAACAAACAATGCAACGTTGGATTTCTAAGAGTATAAACACTAGTAAGTTGTAATACCATAAGTTGTGAGTCTAACCTTATGATTATGTGGTTAATACCAATTGAAATGGCATCAGAGAGAAGTTCAATCAACACATTATACTCAATGATATTGTTCGTTGATCTACCGATACAAATCCCTTGAAAACTCAATAAATCGTTGTTCGGAGCGAAAATGGCCCATGCTACAGAGGATAGATTATGCATACTACGACTAGCACCATCAGCATATCCAACAAATGGTTCTGAAGATTCAGATATCTGCGATGAAATGTAAAGACTATTAGTAACGTCAAGAAAACTCTAAAATCAAACTAAGATTGTGAATGCAAATCAATAACATATATATACAATATAATACAAAAGATTACTACGCTTATGATTAAGCATAATAAGGTTTCAAATACAACCCATTTCTCGGCTGCGCCAACAGAATTACATCGTAATCAACCAACTGATAGGCACCCTTAGCAAGAACTCTTTTAACAATATAGGGGCCATGCCATAATGGCTCAAATTTTCCTGTACCTATTACATCAGCTTCTTGATCATAAAGAAGGACCAAGTCGCCCTCTGAGAAAATGCGAGGCTGGACAATTTTTTCATATTGTGCGTTTATATGTCTCTTATGTGCTTCGTTGGCCAATTGGGCTTGACGATGCGTTTCATCAAGATGGATGAGGTTAAGGAGACACGCTTCTTCTTATGAGGTGTCCGGTAAAAAGTTGATTGCGAGTTTCAATGATGGTATTTCACATTGGATAGGCACGATAGCTTCTAGACAATACACCAATTGAAAAGGAGTAAATCCAATTGCGTTTCTCACTAACGTTTGATACGCCCACAAGGCGGAGTACAGGATCAAATGCCAATTTATTTTATGAAATCCTATCATTCATTGAGGCACACATTTGAGAATCTTGTTGATAGCCTCAACTTGTCCATTTGGTTGTGAATAATAAGGAGTAGAATTATCATGTGAAAATCCTAACTTGGCAGTCAATTCAGCCATCTTGTGGTTACGAAAATGCTTCCCATGATCTGTAACTATAGCCTGTGGGACCCCAAACCATGCAATAACATGATTAAAGAAAAACAATGCAGTTGTTTGTCCTGTGTTGTTCAATGTATGCATCGCTTCAACCTATTTGGTAAATTATTCTACTGCGACAATAATATAACCATGCCCCCCGGACAAACGAGGGTTACAGGTCATGAAGTCAATACTCCATTTCGAAAATGGTCCCACAGAGAAAATAGGATGCAATGGCACTGGCGGTTTGCGGATACGATAAAAAATCTGGCACGCATGGCAACTTCTAACTACGATAATACAGTCATGAAATATGGTAGGCCAAAAGTAACCGGCACAGAGTATCTTCTGCGCGGTAGCATATCCTGATAAAATTCCACCACAAGCCCCATCATGAAAATAATTTAAAACCTTTTAGGCCTGCTCATGAGTGAGGAACCTTCTTAAAATTGTATCAACACCATGACGAAAAAGTGTATCACCGACGATAAGATAATCTTTGGCTTGTGTGGAGTACTAAAAAGGTATGCTTTTGATGATCATTTCAATGGCTTTTTAGTAGAATTTGTAAACCTTTTTGCATCATGAATTTGGAAAATGATAAGGAATTATAACAAAACATATGAGAGTTGATATGCAAGACTTAACCGCTGATAATTGTTATTTTTCTGTGCAGGAAAAGGTGAAAACGAGGAGTTTCCATTCCAAAGGAAAGGACAAAGATGAGATAATTGTTGTCCCTTTGAAGGGGAACCGAATGCAAACAAGGCTAAGCAGATCAAAGCAAATCGGCTCGGAAAAGGAGGAGAAGACACCAGCTCGGCGGAGAAGAAAAGAAAAGAGGAAGGATTAACAGTTTGGCGAATCCCTCAAGATCTTTGATCCTGAGGGATCGCTGCTTTATTTATCTTGTTACTTGGACATCTCCGCCATCACCTTTATATAAAGGGATAGCACTGTTAGCTTGAGATAGATACTTCTTATGTAATTTTCTGTTAAAAATCAACTTTGATCATCGAGTCTCGTTGACAACTGGTTCATTGTACTTTTGTCTTATGCATTAATATAAGCTTGGTGATTATCTCATTTCTGCGTCTGGATTAACTTAAGGCGGTGTACCCTTGGAGGCTAAGGGCCCGGCCCCGGAGGACACTTGCTTCTGTATCACTACGATTTGATTTCTGCGTGGTTTGCTTATCATTGTTATTCGGTAATCTAATATGCTTTATAAGTTTCTATTACATGCTCTGTTAAGATTAGATCATTAAGGTTCTTACAGATAGCATTGTGTATTGACTCTGCATTATGTTACTGATCCTTTCAGAGTTGATTGCATGTTATTAGTCTTAACCGAATATTCTTACTGTTCTGTTATAGAGCTTTTGTACTGAACATTCATGTCATAGCTTCATCTGAAGTTGTGTTCTTCATGATTGTTGGATTCAAAAATAATTTTGTTCTATTTGGAAGCATAGTCGTATCCCTGTTAATTAAGATTGATCAGATTACTATTCCAGCGTGATGTGTGCGTATATGATTTACTAGTGTTGTTCCATAATTTATCAATAGTTAGTGCTGTTCCATTAGTGTGTTCTGCTTGATTTGCCTTAAGAGTGAAAGATTGTTATTTGATTGCGAAGAGTGCATTTGGGTTAATAGATTAAGTTTGGTTATGACTCGCGAGACTTAGTTGTTCGATTTTTGTTCCATTTTAGAATTGCCATTCCATTCCAGATTTGTTGTTCAATTCTTTATTTGCTGTTCCATTTTGCTATCTACCGTTCCATTTACTCACATTTGTTGTTTTGGTGTGAGAGACGATCTAAGGTTGTAGTGAGCTTCGGCATTCACTGTCTAGCTCCCAGACCCGTGGTCTATGCTCTAATTTCCTTTCCATCAGTTTCCAAAGGGATGGGTTATCGCTGCCGAACCCTTGACTGATAAGCTGCCTAGTTTTTTGAATGTGTGATTTATTCTTTTGAAGTAATTTAGTTACAGACAAGCATCCGTTTACTCTTGTATTTCTTAAACACTGTACTACTAGCATTACTCTGACAAGTGATAGCCTCAGACTGAGACACTCTTTGGAATAACAAAATGCTCCCGGATTGACATATTAATGTGAGGTAATTAGAGGTGAAAGAGACCCTTTTTATAGCTCTACATTTTGGCGCCGTTGCCGGGGAAAGAGTGTAGCCATTTGTCTTTTTTCAGAGTAGTGTACGAGCCTGCTAGGGAGGAGTTGGATCCTAAAAATGGAAGGTAAGAACCTACGTGCGGAGCATGTAAAAGCCCTGCTCCACTGTCCGCTTTCCTAACAGATTTGTTTTTGCTTTGTTTGAATAGAATTTAGTAGTTCATTTGAGTGCATGACTAAGCAGAAAAGACCGGAAAAGAATATCAAACCTCCATCCAAGCCTGAAAAAGCTAAGGGGCCGGTGACCCTTGGCCGAACGACCTTCATAGACGAAATCTATAAGAAAACAGAATCTCGGCCATCAGTAGGCCTCAAGAAAAACATTTCTAAACCGCCTACTAGTTCCCTTCAGGCCACAGGATCACCATCTGTAGCCTGTGCTGAGGTGCATAGTCAAACTGAGGAGCAGGACTTTCAAGAAATTGAAAATTCTACTCCAGAACTATTGCAGGAAGGGAATTCCAGCAACTTTTGTGAAGGAGAAGGAGAAACAGGGGAAACCAAGGAACCAAAATCTCCTATTGGAACAAATCAGCCATTAAATAGCCTAGATAAGGGGAGTGCTACGAAAATCATTGTTGAAGGAATCCAATCTCCTCAGACATCAGGTATTCTCATTATTCCAGATAAGGGAAGTGCTATTAAAACTATCCCTGTCAAAACCATTCCCTCTCAACCTAGGAATACCCTCCTAGATATCCCAGAAGGTTATTGGAATATATTCGATCCCATGGCTCAGAACCAGCCAAATGCTCAAACCTCTACATTACAATATCCTATAGTGGATTCTGCAGCAAATGCACCCATGAAAGCTATCCCTCTTCAAAATATCCCTACATTTCACGGTCTCACATTAGAAGATCCGGATGCATTTTTATTCGAATTCGATGTGTTATGCAGGGGGTATGATTACACCACCGATCCCCAGAAATTGAAATTATTTCCCTCTACATTAAAAGGGGCTGCTTTAAGATGGTTTATGGGACTAGGTGGCGGGGTTATCAACAATTGGGATCAAATTAAAGAATCCTTCTTAAAAAAATATCAGGATTATTGTAGGTCTAGAGAATTAAAAGACGAAATATTCCAAATGACAGCCAGACCGAATGAAACATTGGAGGAGTATGTGGAACGTTTTCAGTACAATCTACAAATATCTCCTTATGCATCGCTACCTTTACCTGATAATGTGTTAAAAACTGCATTAATAAGGGGCATGAAGGAACAATGGATTGAAACATTAAACATCATGGGAAAAGGGGATATTTATCAAGAGAATTTCGCTGACATCATTGATTTATGTATCAGGAGTTCGAGAGGCAGCACAAGAATAAAACCGACAGAATATGATCGGTTTGCAAGAGATAACAAAGTATCAACGGAAGGAGTAACACGTGCAGAAATTGGAAATTTATTAGAAAATTTCAAAACTGATATTCTGGGGACACTAACTACACAACTTGATATTGTGCAGGCTAAACAGAAGTAGATGGAGGCAGAACAGAATTTGGCGATCTTCTGCCCCCGATGCAGAAAAAAACATAGCCACAACGAATGTCCACTGGATACAGTCCAAACATGCGCCATCTGTACAGAAGATCACCTTACGGAGAGCTGCCCCTCACTTCCTGGATTGAAAGCGGTATATAAGGAAGCGGAAGAAGAACCAGAATCGGTGTACTTGATCAACCAGCATCGCCAGAGGCAGCCGATACAATCTGGTATGTTTCCAGACTCAACCTCTTTTTTTCAACCTCCACAGTATAATGCTAAACAATATAGTATGTGGAAAAATCAATCTCAATCCCCATTTTCAAACTGGTCACCACAATCGTTTCCTTCTTCAAACCCATGGCTGAAACAAACAAGCCAATCTGGTTGGCCGAATTTCCCTTACACTCCACCATATTGGCAAAATGGCCCATATCCTTCACAATGGACTCCCCCTACTTCACAAAGTTCACCCTGGCAGACAAGCTGGCAAAGACCGATGCACTAGCCAGCTAGAACTATTCTGCTCCCTCAACCTACTCTGCCAGCCTTACAACAAAATCCCCAGTCTAACCTGAGACCGCAACTCCCAGCCCAACCCAATCCCAATCCAAATAACAGACCGGTCCAATCTCTCCAAATCATAGAATCACCAGAAATAGGACCCGACCTGAGGGAGTGCAATGATCTTCAGTTAAGATCTGGACGTATAATTGAAACTGAGGGAGATAAAACAGTTCATATTGAAGATCAGTTACCACGAGAACATCAGTTGCAACAAGAGGATGTAAATAAGCAGAAGACTCATAATCAAGCAACCACATCCTCTCCTCCGTTCCCAGAACGATTAGTCATACCTCGACCCATACAATATCCTGACTTTGACATTCTGGGAGAATTACAAAATATGTACATAAAAATCCCATTCCTCCAAGCCATTCAAGACATTCCTATATACGCAAAAAATATCAAAGAGTTGTGCATAAAGAAACCAAGGAGGAATATAACAAATAATCCAAGAGTCCAAGTAGTCGGTACTTTATCTGACTTATTATCTGGGAAAGAAACACCCATTAAATATGAAGACCCAGGAAATCCAATTATAACTATTCAAATTTATGGTCAAACCCTGTCTAATGCCTTAGTTGATCTAGGAGCTGCAATTAATATTTTAACAACCACTACTTGCCAAAAGCTCGGCATTACATCTGTAGAACCCACCTCTACTTTGTTAGAATTGGCTGACCGATCTGTGGTTAGACCAGAGGGTACTCTACATGATGTCATGGTCTCTGTAGATTCCTGGGAGTATCCAACCGATTTCTTGATAATTAATCCAAAAACCCGACTTGATGGACACCCGCTAATTTTAGGTAGACCTTGGCTTGCCAGTGCCGATGCCTACATTGGCTGCCAGCAGGAAAATATGACCATAACCAGAGGACCGAATAGCAAGAATTTAGTTCTATATCCTCCAGCGCAGCCAAGTGTCACAATAATCAAAACTAATAAGCACCCTGTATCATACCTTACTGATAACATCAAATCTCCATTAACTATACAAGAGGCACTTGATTTTAAAGACCAAACAGAAGATGATGCCATTAATAATTTCATTAGTCAAACTGAATCTCGCACACAGTGTCACATGATAGAAGCAACATTTGATAATGAATTGGAGGAAGATCCTCTGAAAGATACGCATGACCAAACGATACCTGTTACTTCTGTTGCAAATAGTAAAACTGTGGAAATTGCACCGGGAAAAACTTTAAACATCAATGCCAATCTCACGCCTGAACAAGAAACAAAGCTCATCCATTTGTTAACAAAATATCAAGAAGCATTTGCATGGGATTACCCTGATATGAAAGGAATCGATCCCCAATTATGTACACACCACATTTATATAGAAAAAGATGCCAGACCTGTTCGTCAGCCGCAAAGGAGACTTAATCCTCATCTAAAGGATGTGGTAAAAGCTGAACTTCAGAAACTTTTAGATGTCAATTTTATCTATCCTATTTATGATAGTAAATGGGTCTCTCCGCTTGTGGTGGTACCAAAAAAGAATGGAAAATGGAGAATCTGTGTGGATTATAGGGAACTAAATAAGGCAACACAGAAAGATCATTTTCCTCTCCCATTCATAGACCAAGTATTAGATACTTTAGCAGGAAAGAAATTCTTTTCTTTCCTGGATGGCTTCAGTGGATACAATCAGATTCAGATTGCCCCCAAAGACCAGGATAAAACTACTTTTACTTGTCCTTGGGGAACATTTGCCTATCGAGTTCTACCTTTTGGCCTATGTAATGCTCCTGCCACATTCCAAAGGGCTATCCTTAGCATTTTTGCAGATTTAATAAATGATGGACTTGAAGTTTACATGGATGACTTTACACCATCTGGAGATGATTTTGATCCAGCACTAGACACCCTAGAAAAAGTCCTACAACGCTGCATTACTACCAGGCTTTGCTTAAGCCACGAAAAATGTTTCATGATGATGACTGAAGGACTTATCCTAGGACATTATGTTTCGGCAGCTGGCATTTAGGTAGACCCGGCCAAAATCCAAATACTTTTGCTCATTCCCACTCCTACTACTCAAACAGAGGTACGCAGCTTTCTTGGATTTTCTGGTTATTATAGACGATTTATAGAACATTATTCACACATTGCTGCTCCTTTATATGCACTAACTGGTAACGTTGATTTTCTTTGGACAGAAAAATGTGACCGTGCTTTCGAGGATTTAAAGAAGCTCGTATCCACAGCCCCAGTCCTTCGAGGACCAAACTGGGACCTACCGTTCCAGATATCATATGATGCCTCAGATACAGCCATTGGCGCAGTCCTTGGGCAGGAAGAGGATAAAAAACCATATGCTATCTATTACATCAGCAAAAATTTATCCCCTGCTGAATAAAATTACACTGTTACTGAAAAAGAATTCCTAGCTGTAATACATGTTGTCAATAAGTTTAGACATTATATTACAGGCTATCCTGTTATCTTGTATACAGACCATTCTGCCATAAAATATTTAGCAAATAAGCCTGTCACAAATGCCAGAGTAACGAGATGGTTGATTTTATTGCAGGAATTCGATATCACAATCAAGGATCGGCCTGGCAAAGAAAACCCTGTAGCCGATTTTCTTTCGAGAATACCAAAACCAATCGATGCAGCAGCAGTTGAAGATCAATTTCCGGATGAGCACCTGTTTGCTGTTGCCATTCAAACACCCTGGTATGTTGATGTTGCCAATTACCTCGCAGTAGGTAAACTACCAAAACACTTAACCCCTAATGAGCGCAAGCAGATTGTTCAGAAGAGTGCTCGATTCTCGTGGATTGGGGGCTATTTGTTTCACACAGGGGCAGACATGCATATCAGGCGATGTGTTTGAAAAGATGAAATCTTTGACATCCTAAAATCCTGTCACGATGGACCGTGTGGTGGACACTTCGCTGAGCGTAGAACTGGACATAAAGTATTGCAGACAGGATATTACTGGCCTACGATTTTCAAAGATGCAAAGAAATTTGTCCAAGCCTGTGACAGCTGCCAGCGAGCAGGACGACCTGGTCAAGCTGATGAGATGCCTCTGAAACCACAGTTAGTCATTGAACCATTAGAGCGATGGGCTCTTGATTTCGTTGGACCCATCAACCCATCATCAAATCAGAAAACATATATCTTGGTGGCAACAGAATATGTCACCAAATGGGTTGAGGCAGAAGCATTGCCAAGAGCCACAGAGGACTCTGTCATACAGTTCCTGTTCCATCTATTTGTACGTTATGGCCTTCCAAGGGAAATAATTACGGATGGAGGACCACAATTTGCTGGGAATAGATTAGCTGCAACACTCAACAATTATCACGTCCAGCATAAAATCACTACTCCATATCACCCACAGGCGAATGGGCAGGTAGAAAGCAGCAATAAGATAATAGAATCAATCCTAATGAAAACCATTGCGTCACATAGGCGTGATTGGGCTGCCCGACTACCTGAAGCACTCTGGGCCTATAGAACAACATGGAGAAGCACCACCGGTTACTCACCTTATCAATTAGTGTTTGGAAAACAACCCATTTTTCCCATAGAATTTGAAATCCAAACATTACGGACAACACAGGAAGTTGGCCTAGATCTAAGCGAGGCACAAATCAATCGACTACAGCATATCAATGAATTGGACGAAATTAGGCTCTCTGGTATGCTTTTGATGACTATTTCAGTGGCTTTTTAATAGAATTTGTGAACCTTTTTGTATCATGAATTTGGAAAGTAATAAGGAACCATAACAAAACATGTGAGAATTGATATGCAAGACTTAGCCACTGATAATGGTTATTTTCTGTACAGGAAAAGGAGAAAACGAGGAATTTCCGTTCCAAAGGAAAGGACAAAGTCGAGATAACTGCTGTCCCTCTGAACGAGAACCGAATGCAAACAAGGCTAAATAGATTACAGCAAATCGGCTCGGAAAAGAAGGAGAAGACACCAGCTCGGCGCCAAAGAAAGGAAAGGATGAAGAATTAACAGTTTGGCGAATCCCTCAGGATCTTCGATCCTGAGGGATCGCTGCTTTATTTATCATGTTACTTGGACATCTCCGCCATCACCTTTATATAAAGGGACAACACTGTTAGCTTGATAGATAGGATACGCTTTTATGTAATTTTCTGTAAAACATCAACTTTGATTATTGAGTCTCGTTGAGAACTGGTTCAATGTATTTTTGACCGATGCATTAATAAAAGCTTGGTGATTATTTCATCTCTGCGTCTGGATTAACTTAAAGCGGTGTATCCTTGGAGGCTAAGGGCCCGGCCCCGAAGGACACTTGCTTCTGTACCATTACGACTTGACTTTTGTGTGGTTTGTTTATCATTGTTATTTGGTAATTTGATATGCTTTATAAGTTCATATTACATGCTTTGTTAAAGATTGAATCATTGAGGTTTTTTACAGATAGAATCGTGTGTTGACTCCGCATCAAGTTATTAATCCTTTCAAGAGTTAATTGCATGTTCTTACTGTTTTGTTACAGAGCTGTTATACTAAACGTTCGTGTTGTGCGCGTTTCTGATTTATCAGTACTGTTCCATAATTCATTAATAGTTATTGCTGTTCCATTAGTGTGATTTGTGTGAATTGCTTTTAGAGTGAAAGAATGTTATTTGATTGCAAAGAATGCATTTGAGTTAATAGATTAAGTTTGGTTACAACCTGCGGGACTTAGTTATTCAATTGCTGTTCCATTTTAGACTTGCTGTTCTATTTCAGAATTGTTGTTCAATCCTTTATTTGCTTTGCTATTCCAT
>CM076578.1:1928231073-1928248976 GCA_034641835.2 Pinus albicaulis | reverse complement strand
TTGTTTCGGGGAAAAACACCCTAGAGGTTTGTTGGGTCAAAACCTCCACAGAGCAGGGCATGCCATTCAGAAGGGCTCACACACAACCGCACTTGAATGCAAAAAACTAGAAATCAACGATAGCAGGACTCACCCGTAGTCCTACGTTCGATGTAGATCCCGCGGGGTTCAAACCCGCAGCAACCTTCCTTCCTCCTTCAACCTGCAAAACAAGAAAGAACGTGCACGGAAACCTAGTTGTACAGCATATAATTCTCCTAAAAGTTAGTGTAATCAATGTGAAACATGATAAAAACGATAAAAACTGCTTAATAATCAATCTTTCCACATATACAAATAGATACTAACACAGAAGTTTAGGAACAAGACGGTTCTTCATTATTATGAATAGCATGTACAGTAGTAAAAGTGGAGAGATCACCTGAATCCTTCCACGATCTTCGAGCAGACCGTCGTCCAGATTCATCCTATCCTTGCCTCACTAAGATTCTTCCAAGACTTGTGCACTCGAGATGGCATATAAATGGATGAACATCTCCAGGAAACAAGGGTTTCCTGATATAAATCTGGGAAAGTGCAGGAGGCACGGGGAATCAGACTTGAACTGGGATTCCAACAGAGTATAATGTCTATAAAATTTCTCTCTCCCTTAGGCCATGCACATGAGGGGATTTTATACTCCCTCAAAGTAGTTTCAGTCAGTTGGAAACAATTGGCCACGTACTGGGGTGGTTGAACTACTGGAGTAACCATCAACCCAGTCCGAAAATAGGGAATTTATATATATTTTTAATGGTTTTAATGGCATACGCGGAAAAGTACATGTGGACTCGCGTATACACGCGGAAAAGTTTGGGCATAACCGCGTATGGGAATTTTAACATTGTTTTTTAGTGAATTTGTTCAAGTCTGTAGGAATGGGTGCCCAAAGCCATAAAAGCAATCATGAATCATATGAAGGTGAAAAATGATGCTATAACAGATGCCCCCTAATATATGAGGTCAGAAGGGGTACATGATGGCAGAAATGTATTATGCACATAGAAAGAACTTCACAAGGACAAGAGAGGACTTCACCAGATTTCAGCCTGCCAAAAACCAATGAAAGAAAACAGAGAGTCAACTCATGCTGAGGCGGGCATACCCATGCTCAGTCAAAAATACATCATATGGAAAGTACATAATAGATCCAAAATGTATACAAGTATAGCTGAACTGAAAGTACACAATGAATCATCTAAGCATGGCCCGGAAGTATAAATCTGAATCAATGTCCAAGTATCACATATATAAAAAGCTGAGCAATGATGTTGAAACTGGATGTCTGATCATATAAGTAACTGAATCTCCAAGTACCAAATCATAAGAGGTGGAACAAACGGTACAATCACGCAACTCGGGAGCCAACATATAGGATGTTGTTGTACTGACACTGCAACATATAAGGGTGAACGGCATCACTGGCAGAAACTAAATGGACTGTCAAAAGTGAACCGAGAAATGCTGATGCAACCCGAGGTCTTCACCGATCACTATGGCACAATTCTACACAAAGGGAATAGATGAGCTGAAGTTGACCATGTGAGAAATCATTGGATTACCGGTCAGTGATGTATACCGTTAACCAACGCGAGACAACCCACCAATAATGAAAATGAGCATCAAGGTGCCCCAATACAATCTAACAAGTGTGAATAAATGAGTTGAAGTCGAACACATGAAAGAATCTACCAATTAGGAGGCAATGATGAATCCCCACTGTCGATAGCAAAGAGTCTGCCACTGATGACTGCAAACCCTAAGGTACTGACAAAAAAAACTCTAGACCTTATTCCCAGAGCAATGAGTCATAGTCGATGGGAAAAGATCTGCTGGAAGGAAGGCATTAAGGCATCCCACATCAGTCCAGCGCGAGTGTAACCCGCAGGCCAAGATTTGGAAGGAATTGGACGAAGTAGAGTGATGGAACCAAAACCAAAGTACATTTCCGACATGCACAAGATGAAGCTAGCGCACGGAAGAAACCCTCTGAACCAACCAATAATGAAATCTGACATAGAGACGAGATATCCACCGATAGGGTCAAATGGAAATCAAGGTACTGCACGAATCCCAAGTGTGATAATGTGTGCTGACGTTGAACACAGGGGAAACCACTCAGTGAAAGACCCATAATGATGATCAAATGCTGAGCACAAGGTCACCTATCAATGATGGAAATAGGGCCAGCGTGCGGCTCTAGGTTTGCTCTCAGAGCAATATGTCGTAGTCGATAAGAGACAAACCTGCCGGCAAGAAGTCAATGGAGACCTTCTCAAACCAGCACGAGCAGAAGACCAAAACATCTGATGTGATAGAAGAAGATACTGACAAGACCGGGAAGGCCGACTGAATAATGAGTCAAGAGACACCACAGAATGGCCAAATCTGGTTAGACTTCCCTTGAAAAAAAGCACGACTCATGATGACCATGGCAGTAAAAAGTGACACTGTATAAGTCTGTTATGCAGGGGGCAGAACAAACTCTTCATATGATTGGAAGAGATAACCAACCGGGGGAGGAATGACAAGTGAAACATGGTAAAAGCTAAACCTAGGTCAAAACTAAAACCATCCCAAATGAAGGAAATATATATAAGTATATGTGCTTTGTTCAAGGGCAACAAACTGACTCTGTACTGCCATCAAAACAACGAAGATACATCCTGTTCCCGCTCTTTTTTGTTATATTTGATTTTTTTGTCTTTTTCGTATAATAAGCCTGAAAAATAATAAAAGAATGCTATGGTACAATGGATAGAACGAGTATCAAGAAACAGATGCACTGGTTCCTGGGATTGGAACAATCCTATGCTCAATGCAAGGTGGCAGAAACTGGTAAGCGATACTCAGAGGAATGTTCCATCCATAGGTAAAAGGGTGTCAAGTCGCGATAGCTAAATTCCATGCAATGGTTAACTTGTATAGATTGACAAAGTCAAAAGTTGGCTTAAACATTGAGTCCAAATGAAGCCAGCTAAAGGCCAGGATAAACAAGTAGCCAATATGCAATGCAATAATACAACTTAACGACACCAGGAAGCCTCTAGGGTAATAGCCAGAAAAATGATAGTGAGGAAGAAGAAGAATGAAGCTTCAACACATAAGTCATGGCGGGACTAAAGAGGACTCCCGAGCCTACATAAAATGCATCATGGGCAACAAGTGATAGTGAGGAACTAACTAGGAAGCCCATGTAAACGAAGGCTCTACCACCAAGTCATGATTAAATAATCGGCGAGTGAAATGGGTGTAATAGTCATGACTTGATGGGATCGACCCTATGGCAAGTGATCAGTATGGAGGCTAGTATGCAAGATGCAGCGGAAAGTGATTTCCCTAACCTATATGCTAGTGAAGATCATATACCTGCCGTGACGAGTCAGTAATCATGGATCAAAAAACCGGGAAAAATCTCAAATTCGTCAAAATGTACCTGAAAACATACCAAACTGGGCACTTCCAAGCATCCGGGTTATGCAGCTTAAGATAGATCGAAAAAATAAGCATAACAAATTTTTGCGAAAATTTTCAACTTTTTGGACATAAATAGACAAATTACCTCATATTTGGTTCATTGTTACATTGTTGATCTAGAAAAAATTGCTCTGGAGCAAAAAACTTCTTTCGTCAAATCAGGAGCAACCGACCATCAAATCGCACCGAATTTGTCAGGTAAGCTCATCAATCATCCTTGCAAATCATTTTTTCCGTTCATAAATTAAAATTTAGCAATTTTCACCATAGAAACCCTTGCTAAAAATCACGGGTTTGCGCATACGCGGGTTGGTAACGATAAAGTCGCGTATACACGCGACTGTGCACAAATAAAGTCGCGTATGCGCAGGCCCAAATGAAAAATGCGTAGCTAATGAAGGATTTATTGAATTTTGACAGGATGACCATATCATGGAGAGAGCGTGAACATAGTGCAATTGATCAAGAAGTCATGCGAGATCGAGCATCGCTAAATATTCTTCGGAATTGCGGATTGCTCAAGTTTTTCAAAATGCCAAATATGAAGAGCAATGTCCGGTTGCTTGAAATGCTTGTGAACTATTGGGAACCGGAAGAGGACTGCTTTATGATAGATCAGATGCCTATACGCATTGAAGTGGAAGACATATATTTTATCACTGGACTCTCCCGGAGGGGGGAGCCAGTAGACTTGCATGGTAAGCCTTTGGGAGGGCTCACCGTGGAAGATTACGTCCACGTGTACTGCGTACAGGGTTCCAAGAAAGTTGGAACTCAAATTGCAATCAAAGATTTAAGGGATTTGCACATGAAAATCCTCCTTTTCACCATTGGCAGAGTGGCAGGATCTGCCTCCCTACACCAGGCGTCCAGGACGCAAATGAGCATAGCAGTGGAATGCTTAACTCATGTATATGATTGGTGCACCACCCTATTACTGAACATGAAGCAACAATTGACCTCTATCTGCCAAGTAAAGACAAAACATTTTGGATATGGTACAATTTTGATGACATTCTTCTTCGAGAAGATACCAGCATTGAGACCCAGAGTGATCTCTACCATCAGCAGCCCGAGAGACCCAAGAATTTCCCGTTGGGCAGACATGATGAAGAGATTAGGGGGAAGTGAAGTTCCCTGGACCACTTAGGATGATGAGTTCTTCCTTTGGTGGAGAGAACAAATCATCGTTTTGGACGACTATCCCTATGCCAGGATGGACTTTCGTGGAGATCCAGATCTTGTCCTTCCACCAGGCATGGCATGGGGCACAGTCGGTAAGTTTGCAATTTTTTGACTTATATATATTTTTTGGATTTTTTCAAATATGTATGAAAAAATGAAAAACAAACATGTTTCTGATTGGATTCATAATAACTTACAATTTAAAAATGATCATGATACAGATATTGGACCAGCTCGACCTAAGGGTTTCCCGCGACACAAGCATCGCCGAGGTGAACCGGATACAGTGGATTCAGACAGGACCCTCCAGGCTATACAAAGGAATTTGGAGGGATTAACCCGCCAAGTACCTATGGCTGCCATGGAAGATCTGCCGGAAGCCATCCAGAGACGGGTGGTAGAAGTGCCCCGAGACTGGGTACGGTTATTCCGCCAAGTTGCCACCGCGATCATGTTCTATAGGAACACGACTTCTAGGCAGGGACCTCAGGAGTAGATAGATATGATGTATCAGATGACTGTATATTATTTGAGACTGAACATGATTGGGCATAAGCCCAAATTTTGTATGACTTTATGGATCCAAATTTTGTAAATTTTTTGAACACTCTCATGATATTTATACAACGATGTTTAATGTGATGTGATAAATGTATCAAAATGTATGATGTTTTTGATGATTAAATTTTATTGTATGGAATGATTAATATGCCAATCCAATGCTTGATTAGCTAATGAGTCTGCCAACCAATTTTCAGCTCGAGGAATATGAATGAAAGTTAAAAATTGAAATGATATTTGTAACAAGCGTACCCTCAAGAACAACCGGAGTAAAAATGGATCTCGAACCCGATAAGTATTGTTCAACTGCGACACCACCAGCTGAGAGTCCAAGAAAACTACCAACGAATCAACACCCAAAGATATTTCCTCCGAGAGTAGATAAACAACTGCAGTGTATTCTGCTATATTATTAGAAGCAGGACCAATGCAGACCCCTCTTGATACTAACAGCTGACCGGATGGATAATGAAGCACCCAAGCCGTGGAAGCTAAGTTCCGGGTGTGTCTACTAGCACCATCGGCGAAACCAAAATGACTCATGACATCCAACACAACCTACCAAACCAGATCAAAAACATCACCATCTCATCAAAAATCGAAAATCAACCAGATATGTACAAAGCAAAAACTACTATATACAAAAGCAACATGCCAGGCCGAAGCCTAGGCATAATACTTCTTCAAATAGAGCCCATTTCGGGGCTCCGGCAACTCGTTCCCTTCGAAATTAACCAAGGTATATGCTCCTTTCTTAAGGACTTTTTTAACGATGAAGGGGCCATACCACATAGATTTAAACTTTCCTGCCCCCAGGGCATCTTTTTCTTGGGCATAGACCAAAACAAGGTCACCTTCCGAAAAAACCCTAGGCTTGACCGCCTTATCGTACTGAACTTTAACTCGGTTTTTATGTGCTTCATTCATCGTGGCGGCATCTCGACGCTGATCATCGAGATGTTCCAGATGAAGAAGCCATTCTGCCAGACTAGAAGTGTCAGGAAGAAGTTCAACAGCTAATTTAAGAGAAGGAATCTCGCATTCAATAGGAAATACGGATTCCACCCCGTGCACTAACTGAAACGGAGTAAAGCCATTTGAAGTTTTCACTGACGTCCTGTATGCCCAAAGTGCAAGATATAGCATAATATGCCAGTTGGATCTAGCTTTATCAATTTTCCTTTGAAGAATTGTCTTCAAGGATTTATTCACGACTTCCACTTGCCCATTGGCTTGAGGATAATATGGAGATGAATGCTCCTGCCGGAAACCCAATTTGAGAGCCAACTCAGCCATCATACTATTCTGAAAATGACTGCCATGGTCAGTGACAATCTCTCTAGGAATACCAAAACGAGCGATAACCTGGTTGAAAAGGAAAAGAGCTGCAGTCTCACCATCATTCCCAAAAGTAGGCATAGCCTTGACCCACTTCGTAAAGTAGTCTACTGCTACAATAATGTACTTGTGACCTTTAGCCGAAGGCGGGTTACAATTAGTATAATCAATACCCCACTTTGTAAAGGGACTGACAATAATGACTGGAAAAAGTGGAGCTGGATGAGCGCGCATTTTTCGAGTATAGACTTGACACGGATGACACCTTTTGACCGATTCGATACAATCCTTGAAAATCGAGGACCAAGTACCCAGCACGCAAGATTTTTTGGGTTGCAGCAAGCCCAGATAAATGACCCCCACAAGCTCCACTGTGGGAATCATTCAGCACAGCCTCAGCTTCTTCGAGAGTTAAGCAGCGTCTCAGGATTGAATCAACCCCTCGACGATATAAAGCATCACCAATAATCAAATAATTCTTGGCCAAGTGACGCAACTTACGACGCTCATCTTTCGAAAAAGTAGAGGGAAACTTCGCAGTCTGGAGATACACAATTATATCTCCATACCAAGGATCCTGTGAAGAGATAAGAAATAAATGTTCATCCGGAAAATATTCATCATAGATCATCTCTTCTCCACGGGGCAACTCGGAGATCAATTCCGTGAAAACTAATGATTTCTTGGATTTGGCAGACATAAACTCAAGATCAAATTCCTGCAAAATCACAATCCATCTATTGTATTTGCCCCCAATCACTCGCCTACTGAGGACAAACTGAAATGGATTAGCTACTGCCAAAACATAAGTTTTTCGAAGAATAATGTAATGCGAGTCGGCACACTGCAGCATGCTGCTTCTTGCTAAAGCTAACTTTTCTATCGGAGTGTACCCGAGTTCAGGTCCCCTGTTGATAGCAATCCTCGACTGAATGAAATATTATGCTCTACGAAGATCATCCTCTTTGAACAGAACCATACCAATGGTAGATTAACAACTGCGCAGATACAAGGAAATCCTAACTATGTCAGAATGGACCTCGATAAGGAAGCGAGGGTAATGCTTTTTTCAAAGCATCAAATGAGCGCTGAGCGAAGTCATCCCAAAAAAATGGAACTCCCTTCTTCAACAATCTCATAAATCCTTTGGTAACTTCAGCATAAATTACGATAAACCTCCGAAGAAAATTAGTTTTTCCTTGTAGACTTTGAAGTTGACGAATAGATGACGGGGGAGGCAACTGAAGTATTGCCTCAACCTTGAAGGCATCTACCCTAATCCCTTCCCTAGACACATTGAATCCCAATAACCGACCAGATGTAACCGCGAAAACGCACCTGTTCGGATTCAACCTAATCTTATAGAAATGACATCGTTCAAATATTTGCCGGAGGTGAGCAGGATGATCCATCCTCTTTCAAGAATGAGCAGCTAAATCATCCAAATACGCCTCGATAATATTTTTGATGTCGTGGAAGGCATATGAAATGGCCTGCTGAAACGTAGCCCCAACATTTTTAAGACCAAAAGGCATCTTCTTGTATGCAAATGTACCCCGGGGACAAATAAAGGCAGTCTTATGCTGATCTTCAGGACGGATAGTAATCTGATTATATCCGGAGAAACCGTCCATGAAGGAGAAAATCTCATTACTGGCACACTCATCAATGATCTGATCTATAAATGGTGTGGGGTAATTATCTTTCGGACATGCTTTATTAAGGTCTCTGAAATCAATGCAAACTCGAATTGTTCCTTGTTTTTTATCTACGGGAACAGGGTTTGAAACCCATTCAGTCAAAGGAACAGGGAAAATGAATCCCGCCTTAAGCAGCTTCTCCACCTCAGCTTTGATAGCTGTTGCCTTCCTAGGATTGACCGGACAAAGTTTTTGCCTCACAGGCTTAGCGTTTTCGTAAGTCTTGATCTCATGCTGGACAATAGATGGATCTATACCAGGCATTTCCTCATAAGACCAAGCAAATACATCCCTATACTCTTTAAAGAGCTCGGTATAAATTTGAATCTCTTCACGGGAACATTCAACTCCAATGAAGACATTCTCAATAATATTGGGATCCCTGGAAATGTTCACCGAGATAGTAGGAGAAATCACAGCCATGTTCCCTTCAGCATAAACCTGTGCTGGTGCTAAAGGGTTCAAGACTGGGTGAACAGGACCAGGAGACTGAGGACTTGGAAAACTTGTTTCAACTTCGTTCAAATCAGGTAAAAAGTAAGATCGATGATGCAAGTCATCCCACGGTCTATCTATACAAGTCATAGCTTCCAGGATGGCCTCTTCAGATGGAAGAGTGGTGTCAAGGAAATCCTAGGCAGAAGAAGAACTAAGTGTCCAAGTCAGAGCCACATCTCCATCCAACTCTTCCAGTGAAAGAGGAGCTGGACTGGAATCTGCAGAGTCAACAATAGACTGATAAGCAATCTCAGCTGCAGACATCGGAAATTCCATTCCACCCACTTGACCTTCCGCTAATGTGGCAGTAGGGGAAGGTAAGGTCCAAGGGTCCAAAAAATAATGAGTTCTGAAGAACTCTCTTCGAAGAGGAGCCTTGGAGGATGAAATTGCATTTATATGCATCGTAGGAGGAGTAATATCGAAAGTACCCATCAAGGAAGAATACATTCCAACTCCTAAATTCTCAACAGGCGCCTTAGTATTATCCAACTTAGGAACAGATGAGTCAGTAGACGAATTCAGGTCTACAGGAGGACAGTCCAGTTGATCCACTGTAACGATCCTCCCTTCATGAGGGAAACATATAATCCGAAATAATGAGGATGCATTGGCATCCATCTCATAAATCTAGTTTCTCCCCAACAGAAGGTTATAGTCCAAGCTTGCATCCACTACCTCAACCTCTATATTGACAGTTTTTCCCCCAACACAGATGGGCAAAGCCGGGGCAATACCATGCAGTCTGTGATAATGACCGTCAAATGCAGTCAGAAGAGTGGTATATGGAACAGCTTTGGGAGATCCAATCGTCTTCCAACATGTGAGAGACATCAGGCATGTGGAAGCACCCTCATCAACAACCGTCCAAAAGATGTTGCACTTCTGGTACGATGATTTGATATGAAAATCCATGTGATGGGGGAGTCTCTTCTTAAAATTATACATATCAAAAGTAATCAGAAGAGAATTTTTCGGATCAATAGCCCCAATGGCAGTGAGCAAAGCACTGCGCTGAGCTGGACAAGACTAGAGTACCTCTAAAGTTGACATTGCACAAGGACTCTGCGCCAGATCTTCCACAATAGAGTAGTTCTGGGCAGCCCTAGCATTTGGATTAATCGTCGATCACTTAGAAGATGCTTTGGGCATCTGAGGCATAGACTCAACAGTAGGCTTCATAATGTGAAGCAGCTCAGTAGCATCAGGAGTATCCTTAGCTTTCGAAGACTCTTCTCCGCCATAATCACGAGATCTCGTAGCGATATCCGCGTGAGCACTTATCATGAATATGTTCGATGGAATTTCCCCTTCTTGGGTGCCCCCAGAGGAAGCCCCAGGATTTTTATTCGCGCCAACAAATAATTGTTTCCCTTGGGGAAAAGGGTTTGTTAACACAGCCTGGGAACTAGAAGAACCCTGCTGAGCTAACAAGCGCTGCGCATCCTAAATTTTAGGGAAAAGGTGTGTGAGGTGGTCTCCAGTACATAACTTGCATGGAAACTTCACTTTCTTTTTTTCCTTTGGGCCCTCAACAACATGCTCATTGGTTTTATTCGCATTACCCTTCCCATTCTTGCCCTTTTTCTTATTATTTCGTCACTTCTTCTTCCCTTCGGATTGTTGATTTCCTTTGGGATCAGAAGCTTGGACAACATTTATGGACAAAGACTGGAAAGGCAATGACTCAGCAGGCACAGCCTGACCAGAAGGAGCAGATTGCAAAGACAACTGCTGCAGTTGAGTAAGCAGGCTGGCTGCACCACTATTGATTGACCCGATAAGCCCATCACCATGCGGACCAGGCTTAGTTTTGGATAAATCTAATTTGGAGCAAGGAGCATTGGGAAAATATTTATGGAGGACCCCAGACTGAGAATAGATCAGTTCTAGCTACTGGGCCCTAAAAATGGCTTGCTCCTCAAAAAATACCCGAGACAGGGATACATATTTAGAAATTTCTGACTGCAGAGATTTCAGAAACCATTCCAAAAGGAATTCTCCTGGAATATGAGCTTTAATAAGCCTCTTCCTTCTCCTCCATTCCTGAATGTGATCAGAAATGTGGGCTGCGTTGTCCTGCTTAAAATTAGCTAGGAGTTTAGTCCCAGCATCATACCGGACAGGCAACTGAAAATGGTTTAGAAATGTAACAGCCAATTCTCCAAATGTAGCAAAACTGCCCCCAGTTAGCTCAATATACCATTTGGCAACATTTCCAGTTAGGGTGCATTGAAACCATCTCAACCTAATCGAATCGTCGATCAGGGAGTTAGAAGAACACCATAAATGGAAAGTGGTGATGTGGTTAGCCGGATCCTCTCCATTCTTCCCTTCAAACTTTGGAATGTCTGAAGGTAGTTTGGTCGGGACCGGAGGCCACCTCGGACTGTACCGAATCAGATCATTCGTCAATTTCGATAGATCTGGCAAGTTTAATGTTGCCAGAAAAGGCAAACGAGGCGGAGCCTAAGGATTCCATCCTTGATAGGATGAATTCCCAACATTCTGAAAAGAATACGCTGGATTTGATGAGGCACTAGGTTGCCAGAAAGAACTCGTAGCAAAAGGAGAAGAACCTCCTCTCCACGCCGAGTTACCAAATATCGGACCAGTTCCCCCCCCTAAAGTATTAAATTAAGAGGAAAGCCCCTGATAGGGGTTCCAGGCATTAGATAGAGGGGAAAAAGTCTGATAAGCACTCGATGAAGGGAAAGAATCATTCCCTTGGTGACCAACGTAAAACTGATTCCCTGCCCCCGCTGTAGTGAATACAGGGTTCCAACCTGTGAAAGTAGTCGAACTTTGACCTCCAGACCAAGGGTTGAAACTCTGGGTCTGAAAAGTAAATGGAAAGGACCCTAAAGAAGGATTCGAACTAAGAATGTGTCCAGTTCCAAAGGGGAACCCTTGAAAAGAATATGATCCACTAGCCATGGAAGACATGGGTATAGATCTAGCTGCAACAGCGGAAAAGGAAAAAGAAGGAATCCCACTAGTGGGCATTCCAAAACAGAAGGGACCAGATTGAGAAGCATGTGTTTGGGTGAAACCAGAGCCAAACACAGCAGCACTAGAGGCAATCGAAGATATAGCAATAGTGCCCCCTCCTTCAACAGAAGCAAGAGTCTGAATGCCTACAGCACTCACAGCAGAAGCCGTGTTCCCAGTTGTGGCCATCGAAAGGTAAGTATAATAAGGAGTATCTTCTGGTCTCTCTAACTCGGGTCTGATGCATTGAAAAACAAACAGATAATCAGGAGGAAGAGGAGATGGAAGTGAATCTAAGGGTTCAAACACTTCCTCTACCTGTATATCTTCTTCCTGCGGAAATAATACTCGCGAGGTGAGCAGAATGCTCCTCTCATAACCAACACCAGAATCAGCTATGAAACCTTCAGACCCTTGTGGAGGATCTCTCTCCACTGTGTCAGACGCCACAGGGTGGTAACCACCTACTAAATCACTCCTACGCCTTCTCGAAGAAGGCTCTGGACTCTTGGGAGATAACCCCCGAATTCTCCTCGATAGACGAGGTGCTTGATCAGCCAATTTTATATATTTTAATTAGACTCAAAAAAGTGTAAAGCTAGGCAAGCTAGGAGCAAAGAGAATTCACTAAAAAAATAATCCCTGAGATACAATCAAGCAAACAACCTTCAGGTATTTCCGCTCCGGGTGATTAGGACCGGACACCAAAATACAAGAAAGCGAAATATAGGACCTCCCGAAAGTAGTCTGGGATAATTACGGCCCAGGCCTACTAGCGAAGGTATCAGAAACAGTTACGCTGACCTCCTAATGACAGCCTTTTCCGGCTCAAGCACCCAAGCTTCGCAAGGGCACCCCCCAGAAGTACTACTGAAAGTGATGCAATGTCTGCCTCAGGTACCACGGGTATTCCCCCCCTCAGTCACCTATGTGGAACCTAGGAGTGGCAACTATGGGCACCAATCCATGTCAGAAGACGGGCAGAACGGTCTTGAGGTCAGATTCAGCTAATCAGAGAGGGGGTATCCCTCTTCTCAGCCTTCACTTCCCCTCGCGCTTGACTCTCTAGAGGAGAGCTTTCCCGGTCCACCTAACGGAGTTGGATTTCGCTCAATTAATAAACTTCTATGTTTTGTTTGAGTAGCCTTGGAGAGTTAACTATCTACTCACCTAATCCAAGGCCCTACAACCTAGCTAGTTGGTGTATGACACTTAGAAAACTTTCTAGTTGATTTTAAGTTATATCGCTTATTTTAATCGGCTGTTATGTTAAGTCAAAGGGATACGGAGATGAAACTTATGGTTTTTTGACGCAGAAAAGAAATTAATAAAAACCAAACTACATGCAAATGCAGTTATTGTCTTTCGATGAAAAGCAACTTCTACACAGGTTCTACGAGATTAAAAATTGTATTTTTCTTTTCAGATAACAAACTCACACTCACAAAAACTATGAAAATGACTAAATGCTTAAGTGCACCTGATGCAAATCACTACAAGAATGCAAATTCTAAGATGCAAAATCTCCTAAAGCAGAGTGAAATTTCCCAAAAATCCTTCTGTTTTATCTCTTTTTGGTTTTCCAGAAAGCTAGTTCCCAAAATCAAGAACTCTTAATATAAAGACACCAAAAAACGCTTGAAAACAAGAGGAAGAAATCAATGACAACTTCTTTCCAAAATCAAGCCAAAATCCAAAGGCAAGAAATCCCAACAAAGCTTCAAAATATACAATGAAACGAAAACAAAAATGCAAAAACAAAAGCAAACAACAAAGAAAAATGTTTTTTGAGCTTTTGAGTTTTATAAAAGAAGAGTTCGAAAAGACCAAGCAAAACTATAAAATCCCAAGCCAAACAACACTGAATTTCAAGCAAAAACTTCAAAAACGCTCCAAATATTATTAGGCTAACTAGTAGAAAGATTTATATGAGCACAAGAAGACAAGAAAACTCAGCCACTCAGCCTAGAAGAATAGTACAACCTTGCAGCAAACAAAAAATTCA
The DNA here is from genome assembly GCA_034641835.2 of Pinus albicaulis. Taxonomy (NCBI): domain Eukaryota; kingdom Viridiplantae; phylum Streptophyta; class Pinopsida; order Pinales; family Pinaceae; genus Pinus; species Pinus albicaulis. The sequence goes on along the minus strand of CM076578.1, from coordinate 1,928,235,182 downwards.
AAGAACCAAGAAAGACTCTTCAAAAGTTGCAACAAGACCTAGTCGACTGAACTCAAGAAAACCAACCAAGAAACGGGAAAAAATCGAAGTGCAAAGCAAGAAACAAATGTAGGAATGAGTAAATGAGCAGGAGCTCTCTGTTCTGATGAAGCAGAACAGCCAAGAATCCCCAGAAAGAGATCTTGGTACTCGAACCAGAAATGCCAGCACAAGAAACAAGACTTTGCCAAATAAGCTAGTTTTCAACCAAACAAGAAAGAGAAAAGACCAAAGACCACTTTCTTTAAAATCCAGAGGGTACAAATACACTGCAGGAACAGGTCTCCACAGACAGAAATGACTAAAAAGCCAAGAAATCCAAAATTTCAAAATCTGCATAGGTATACACAACTTTACAATTTAGCAACAAGCGTGCATACGCGACTGTGCTAAAGGAAACACGCGTATACGCGACTCCCTTTAACAAAAAATGTGTGTATACACGACTGTGTGTAGACAAACCCGCGTATATAAAGGTAAATAATGAAAAAACAAAAAGGATCAAGCCTGGATAAGAAACCAGGACTTCAGTCTGACTGAGAAAGAGTAAACTGGACTGGAAATAAAAGTTAAAACTGTTGGAAACCTATCAAATAGCTGAAACCACCCAACAGGGGAATCACAAGAATGCGATCCCCAGCGGAGTCACCAGTTCTGTTTCAGGGAAAATCACCCTAGAGTTTTGTTGGGTCAAAACCTCCACAGAGCAGGGCATGCCATTCAGAAGGACTCACACATAACCGTACTTGAATGCAAAAAACTAGAAATCAACGATAGCAGGACTCACCCATAGTCCTACATTCGATGTAGATCCCACGGGGTTCAAACCCCCAGCAACCTTCCTTCCTCCTTCAACCTACAAAACAAGAAAGAACGTGCATGGAAACCTAGTTGTACAGCATATAATTCTCCTAAACGTTAGTGTAATCAATGTGAAACATGATAAAAACGATAATAACTGCTTAATAATCAATCTTTCCACATATACAAATAGATACTAACACAGAAGTTCAGGAACAAGATGATTCTTCATTATTATGAATATCATGTACAGTAGTAAAAGTGGAGAGATCACCTGAATCCTTCCACGATCTTCGAGCAGACCGTCGTCCGGATTGGTCCCGCCCTTGCCTCACTAAGATTCTTCCAAGACTTGTGCACTCGAGATGGCATATAAATGGATGAACATCTCTAGGAAACAAGGGTTTCCTGATATAAATCTGGGAAAGTGCAGGAGGCACGGGGAATCAGACTTGAATTGGGAATCCAACAGAGTATAATGTCTATAAAATTTCTCCCTCCCTTAGGCCATGCACATGAGGGGCTTTTATACTCCCTCAAAGTAGTTTCAGTCAGTTGGAAACAGTTGGCCACGTACTGGGGTGGTTGAACTACTGGAGTAACCATCAACCTAGTCCGAAAATAGGGAATTTATATATTTTTTAATGGTTTTAATGGAATACGTAGAAAAGTACATGTGGACTCGCGTATACACGCGGAAAAGTCTGGGCATACCTGCGTATGGGAATTTTAACACTGTTTTTTAGTGAATTTGTTCAAGTCTGTAGGAATGGGTTCCCAAAGCCATAAAAGCAATCATGAATCATATGAAGGTGAAAAATGATGCTATAACAATTATACAAGTAGTGTAAAAGGGAAAAGTACGTATTTTTACATATCAAGCAAGATATCACAAAAGCACCAGCTTTGTATAGCTATATTTCAAGAAAAAAAAATTTCTCTACACTTTAACTTATGATACCTTCTTATCAGCAACAAAAGGATGATAAAAATACCGACTGTCGTATATATTTACGAGTTTATTAGCTTCAAAATGACCGAGATTAATTATCCCACCATTGATAAGCAGACTTATGGCCATACAAGGTGGTGAAACACTTACGATCCTATCTTTAAAGAATCATCGTATTATCTTTGTTCCACACCCAACAACATATCATTAGCCATCAAGATATGGTGTGAGGAGAGTGAATAGATGGTTGGCTCACAAGATTATGACTTAGAGTTCGCTAACTCACACGATCATGGGCCAACTATGCCACCGCAATAAAATTCCGGGATGGTGTCAAAGAAGATCCTTTAAGATAGAGTTTAATATTGAAATGTATAATGTAGTGAGCTTCCCCTACTACCATCGCAAACTCGTACATGGATGTGCCAATACCTAATCATGGCCTCGTCCCTCTCACTTATTTGTACGTCATAAGAGGGTACTTATACTTAAAGCATTATCTTATCAATTGTTGCATGGGTTCTTTAGGAAATCACCATAATGGAGTGTTTCTCGAAAGTTCCTAGAAGTGCATTTATCTAAAGAGAGTACTAAGTGATATCCATGATGGAATGTATGGGGAAAATTTTATGGTAACACAATTGCACATAAATTTATGTGGTATGGTTTCTATTGCCCACATTATTCAAGATGATCACACCTATGTCGAAAGTCGTCTATCAAAAGTGTTGATCCGTACTTATGTAGGAACACAATAAAATACAGAAATACACAAACGCAGTATGTGTTGACTGAAAGTATGAATGCAACAACTAACTTTCTTAGAGGAGTGGTTGTTTCTCTTAAGTTCTCTGTCATAGGTAGATAAACACAAGAGTTAGCAAAGTTAGTGAATATGCCATAAAATAAACATACTAGATTATGAAACAGCATGTACACAGGGAAAGAAAACAAAATTAAAATAAACAAATAACACAAAATATCTTATAGAGTCAAACAACACAATAATATGAATGGTGGTGCACTTATTTCTCTCTTATTGAGTGCTATTAGGAATAAAATATGAACGAAGCATTTTACTTTTCCAAGGGGCCCTTAGAATTATGAGTTCTAAGACCTGATGTGCGATGATGTTTTTACCGAGCCACCTTGGTGCAAATTTCTCTCTACTCTAAAGGGATTGGAGTCATGGATGGACAACAATCGAATCCCTCTATCTCTCGCTTCCATCACACACCTGCTAGATTGCTTGAAACAATTTTGAAGGAAGATAACAATGTGTTTTCCTTTGTTCATCTCCTAGTGGCCTTTATAAGAACTAAACTATCTCCTCTCTTGGTACATTTATGAATGTAGACCCAAGAGATGAGGATGATCATTGTGTGCTACATTATTCTCCATCATCATGGTGTTTCCTTGAGGTCTTAAGGAGGTTTCACGGCTCTGGCGGTGGGATAATTGGAGTGTCCCCAGTGGTCCTGCAAAAAAGTGACTTCACCACACTTAGGTCCACACTGCGGTTTTGAGGAAGTTGCGCAAAGGTGCACCTATCGAAGAAAATGCGGTGAAGGCGCATTTCATTGCTGTCTCGAAAGTAATTTTATTTTTCTTCGATCTTTGAGATTTTTTAAATTTCAGACCCTATAATGTGCCTCAATTTTTAAACTTTTCATCGACATTTAACAATGTCATTTTTTTCTGTCCGATTTTTCCAATGACAATGCTTTCTCATTGTGTGAGGTTCAGGAAGAAATCGTATAGTGTAAATACACTATAGTTTTTTTCGTGGTACTATGCGTAAAGAGAGAGAGACCTCGCGTGTAACAAGGAGTTAGAAACACCTTACACCCCTCGTCGAAGAGCGACCATGTCCTGCGGAACTGCAATAAATGGTGGTATGACACAATAAACAAAATTTTCATTTATAATAGAACGTCCCATGCTCGTGATGCTTTAATAGCTCAAAACCTATTTTTGACGATATAGATTATGTCCTGTGGTCATTAGTGTAGTAGTGATATGTTGTTGATGACAACAAGATTTTTGACACCCTCGGGGGCATTTTTCTTTAAAAATAGGTGGAATGTGGCACCTATACGTAAACTTGGCATGGCATATATGTGCATTGTACGCATGGTGTAAGACTGGGACCTTTCCCGGTAAGCATTGGCTTTAAATAGATTTCTTATAAAGGTATGGTCTTCGCTAATTTATCAAAGTGCAAATGGTTGTTAGGTATGATACCATTCGACATGAACATTTTGTTGTATTCAGTTAGAGGATCGGCGACATCCGGTGGGCAATGATAAACTCATTA